>MU870268.1:1949-16959 GCA_036418205.1 Ostertagia ostertagi | reverse complement strand
GGTTTAACCCTGTCGAGACCGGGTGCTGTACGATTCTTCACCGACTTGATGGCATGTCGGACTTCGGAAGAGAGAACTGAGGGGACGACGTATCCATCCTGTTGCAGTTGATAAGTAGGCAGATGGACATGGCTATCGAAGAGATCCGAGTAGAAGTCGTGGATGACTTTCTCCATTGCCCTTCGGGATGCAGTAACTGTTCCATCCGGACGTCGGAGGCAGGTCATCTTGGTCTTGTAGCTGGCAAAGCTTCGGCGGGCATTGCGGATGCTCCTCCCAGCCTCTGCTGCTTCAGCTAATACTGCTGCTCTTCGCTCCTTGAGATCTTCCTTTATCGCCTCTCTGCATAGCTTCGCAAGCTCGGACGTGAGTTGGTGATTGCCTGCAGCTCGTGCGGCTCCACGTTGGCGTATCAGCTCGAGTGTTTCTTTAGACATACACTCCAAATCTCGAAGTCTGATTGGGCGTGTCACCGGAAATGACGTGGCAGCCACCGCACTTGATAGAAGTTGCGCGGATAAGCTGCTTCCAACACGCTTTGCTGATATCTGGCGGAGTATTTTATCCACACAACATCTATCAAGTGCGGTGGCTGCCACGTCATTTCCGGTGACACGCCCAATCAGACTTCGAGATACCGACTGTACGTCCTTGGTGACTTTCAACTCTCTGCCTTCCTGCCACTCTCGTGAAGATGTTCAACGAGCCGATGATATTCCTCGTCGATGTTTTCGATAACGGAATCCTCCCATAAGCTGACAAGAGAAGTGAAGTGATCCCAGTTGATGACTGTCCTGGGGCTTCGCTTCCTGAACTTTGAGGCTCTCTCAACACGCATCGAAAAGTGGAACTTGCGCGGAGGAGACGATGGTCCGATCCCGTGTAGAACTTTCGGAACAACAGCGACGTCGGTCAGGCAAAACCTTCGATTGAAGATGATGTGGTCTATCTCGTTATGGAACTGTCCATCAGGTGACTCCCAAGTCCAACGAAGGTGAGAGGGCTTCTGGAACTGCGAGTTACCATGGATGGTTGGTCGACATGATAAACTCAGACAGTCTTCTCGCCCTGCTCATTCCAATCCATTCCGTGAGTACCGATGTGAAGTTCTTCAGCCGTTCTTCTTGGGCCAATCTTGGCGTTGACGATGACCTTGAAGAAGGTATGATCTTCCTTGTAGAACTTCTCCAATTCCATATAAAATGCTTCGTGTTCCTCCTCGTCGTAGCTCGATGTTGGTGCGTAGGCGACGAAGATTGTCAAAGCAGGAGTTGAACCACATCTTCTCAATCTCAAACGTCCGATTCGGGTCGTAAGGCTTTCGTACGAATCGATGTTTATGGCCAAGTGCGTGTTGACGAGGACACCCACACCGCCAACGCCTCTGCTGTCGCATGTTCCAAGGAACAGTTCTTCTCCAGTATCGAAAACGGCGTGTAGCGGGCGGTGCCTTCTCGTCTCGGTCAGTCCGATGACGTCGTACTTGATCTTCCTGGCTTGCATCATCAGGTCTTCGATGTGAGCTTCGGATGCAAGCGTCCTTGCGTTGAAAGTACAGATCGACAGTACCGATCTGTCAATCTTCTTCGTTTAGGCAGCCTGCCAGGCTCTGTCGTGTGGGCTAGAATAGACCTCCAGGTAGTTTAGCCACGCTATCCTGGAGCGGAACAAGGGGCTTATTTTTGGAGGCGGCCCCGAATCGCCTCCCATGTACTTCCCAGTCACTTGAATGCAAGCTTTTGGCTGTGCCGACATGCAGGATACCAACCGCACACACACAGAGCGCACCACACACGCAAGCATGCATGGATGCGCCTGAGTGGAGACAGCTGGTATGAATCAACAGCACTACAGAAACAGGGAGTCCATCCCCTGAATCCACCTGCGTCTCAGGGCAAGTACATGGTGGCTTTTGGTCCGCGATTTACCCCCTATCCGCCACCTGGGGTCGCGCCACGTAGCCTCGCCACCAACCGGCTCGAGATCTTTCAGTGAGAGAGGACCCTCAGTGAAAGAGATCCGTGATCCGCGGAATGCTGGATGTCATTGAATTTTCAGCTTTGCGGAATGAAAGCACATATTGATAGGGAGCAAATGAAAGGGGACATACAGTAGCAGTCGAAAGTTTGGAAACTTTTTTATTTAGAGCTTACTTAGCGTAGTCAGTAGACAATGAAAATGTCCCAATTTCACTGTTGTATACAGAGTTAGGCGAAATACCATGAACAACAGCAATTTTTTTAAAACGATGACCACAATTAAAAAATAAGTTTTTCATAGGAAATGATAATTTTTGGGAACCCCTCAATTCCATTACGAATTCAACAGTTAGCTTTCAAATCCACACATGAAGTTATTATTTGTTGAGTATCTGTAAATTCTCTGCTAACATCGCTTTTATTGACATGGAATTAATTAAAAAAAATTAGAAAAGAATAAGAACATGATTTGAGGACTTTAATATCGAACTCCGCACATTGAGAACTAAATCAAATTATACACATCAAAATAAACATATACATTCGCAAGGCGAATCTGCGGCCAAAAACAGCAGTTAACAAATCAAAAACAAGTCAAAATCATTGCTAAAGCTTTCAGCCTCGCGGTCATTGCCGATATCGGCTAACCGGCTCAACACGTTATACGTGTGAGTGCTGAAAGCTATGGTACGTATACCATGAAAAGCTGAGTTGGAATGAAATGGTGCCCCGGTAGCGTAACTGGTAGCGCACTTGCCCGGAAAGCGAGAGGTGCGGGTTCTAGTCCCGCCTGGGGCGAAAGTTTTGTTCACAACCCAGCATTCTTGTGAAACATTCGCAAGGCGAACTGCGGCCAAAAACAGCAGTTAACAAATCAAAAACAAGCCTAAGTCAGATCAGTCCGCGGGTTCTTTACTGGAATATGTATTGTACGGCAAGTCAGCTCTTCGATGGGATGTTGAACTCGGTCAGAGCTCAGATCTTGACTTGGTCGCTTCATGCAGCTTCTTTTTCTGGGTTTAGGAAGGCGGCAGTGAGGAGGCTAGGCCTGCATTGGATAATTTCCTGATAGACCATATATTTCGGCTAGTTCTAACTAAGGAAGCGTTGCATTCTTCAGATTATTTGTGCATTTAGCCTAGCCCACATTTCGCTAGATACGAACAGTAAGGGTGGGGAATCGCGGAATTGTCGAACACATCTTAGTCCACGACAATACTTCCAGTCTTTCTGTCTGTTGGCCCACGAGGTTTCCGTTTGACGGAACATTCATAAAGTTCAGGATACCGGTTTTCAGAGGACCACTCGTCGCAGCACAAGTTTTTACTTCTCGCCCTAGATCCATGTTAGCCGTTGGGCTATCCTGCTTTTAAAGGCCAACAGTGGCTTCCTCTAGGTACATCATAGGTAACAGTCGTCAGTTCCCGTTTGATGTTGAGCTACACTTATCGTTAGACGTCATATAACTAGGGAAAAAACTATGAAGAATCGTTTCTTGGTTGAGACTGTCTGAGGAACGAGACATCCCAGCTTCTTCTCGAAATCTTTGAAAAAGGCCGATTTTCTGGTGAGGATGTTTTTTGTGAAGGATCATTCTCTATATCCTTGCTAGTTCGTGCGGACGGCTCGGACAGGGTGAAAAACGTCAACACGCGCTCTGGCGCACAATGCGTACTTGGCGCGCAGTCGGCGCCTCCCTCGATCGATACCTCGGTTTAAATGCATTTCCTGCATTTTTCGAAGTTTGTGAAGATGTGTTGCGTTCATTCATGTTTTTTTTAGTTCGTACTTCGTATAAACACATGAAATGAAATGACGAACTCCTTGGGTCTTATTGTCACGTTCTCACGTAGCCAATCCACGCCGACTCGATCGGAGATGAACGGTTGTTGAAACATATCAGCTAAGGCAAAGAAGAAGTCTCAACTAAAAAAAACATGAATGAACGCAACACATATTCACAAACTTCGAAAAATGCAGAAATGCACCGAAATCGAGGTATCGATCGAGGGAGGCGCCGACTGCGCGCCAAGTACGCATTGTGCGCCAGAGCGCGTGTTGACGTTTTTCACCCTGTCCGAGCCGTCCGCACGGACGGCGCGGACGGCACGGACCGCACGGACCGCAGACTATGAAAGCAGCCTAAGGAGGGGATAGGTGGGGGAGGAGAGAGAACGACCGTTTTCAAGAGTAAGGTCTATATTCATGCTGACGTATTATTCTAACCTGATGTGGTGATTGCGATAACACCCACAATGGCTACAAAAACACCGAACGAGCACACTAAGCCTCATTCTACATGGTGCTGCCGGGGCAGCCGGAGTCGACGGGCGATAGAGGAAGGGGCAATAAAGGGGAGAGGGGGAGAGAAAGAGGGGGAAGGGGGAGAGGAGAAAGGGAGAGAGAACATGGCGCGGGAACACGGCGCTGGAAAGAAGGGGGAAAGGAGGTATAACACATTCATTAGTGAGGTGGATAATGAATAGGTCATGCTGCTCTTCCGTGGTTCCTCCTATAGCGATAGCGATGCGCGATAGCGGGCGGAGCAAGCCTGGTTACAAATAATCATTGAGTAAACCAAAATTAACAGAAACATGCGAACATTGAAGAGTACGAATTATACTAATGATGGAAACAAAAAGTTGCCATTCTTTGACCGCCATTACTTTGGAAGAAACCGCAATTCTCAACTATGACTTTCGGTTTCAGAGAAATTATAAATCACACCGTATCCCGCACGCAATTTTATATATCATTTATTGATGTGGACAAATGGTTGCTTATCATATCTTATCATAGGTCAAAAATAAAGAAGTTTCCAAACTTTTGATCTCTACTCTATGTAGGAGTTTGCTGAAACAGCATATGGTGATGGTAGTAGAGGTTTTCTCACTAACTATTCCGCGCCAGTTCATTGATGAGCTACCAGGGACGACTTTTTTCGTGATGGAATTTCAGCGTTAAGCGATTCCCTTTGCAGTGAAACTCATCCTGTTGTTGGCGCTGAGAATCAGTTGAACAATTCTTCTTCTTCTTATTCTTTAGCGTCTGTCCCGCTTGTAGGCGGGGTCCGCTTTTCTGATGTGTTGACGCCACTTCTCCCGATTGAATGCTTGATCGGGGTGGATGTTAACGCTCTTCAAGTCTTCGTGCAACGTGTCGAGCCATCGCTGCTTCGGGCGTCCTCTAGGCCGCTTTCCGCGCACGTCAAGGTTGAGACCGATCTTACGGACACTGTCCTCATTCGCGCGAAGAACATGTCCATACCATCGGAGACGGGCTTCGCGCATTTTATCAACAATCGGAGCTACACCGAATCGCTCCCTGATGACATCATTACGAATGCGATCTAATCGTGTGACTCCGGCTGTCCAGCGGAGCATCTTTGTCTCCATCACACCGAGACGGGCTTCAACTTCTTTGGTCGCAGGCCAGCACTCAGCACCGTAAATGGCGACCGGCCGGATGACGGTTCTATAGATCTTGGATTTGAGACGCTCAGGTATATTCTTATCGCAGAGAACGCCAGTCATCGAGCGCCATTTCAACCAGGCTGCATTCACGCGAGAATTCGTTTCCACGACCAGGCTGCCGTCAGACGCAATTGCTGATCCAAGATACTTGAATGTTGTTGTACGTGTGAGCTCAGTACCATTGATCTTAATAGAGCCTGGCTCACTCGGATCGGTGGTCAAGTACTCTGTCTTTTTGACATTCAACCTGAGTCCGAACATAGCTAGACGGTCGGACCAGGTTTGCACCTGTTGCTCAAGCGTGCTTTTATCTTCGCTAGCGAGCATCACGTCATCAGCATAAAGAAGCGTCCATGGTACCGGCTTCTGGAGATCTTTTGTAATGGCATCCATGACGACAACAAATAGCAGTGGGGATAACGCAGAGCCTTGGTGTACTCCGACAGAGATGGGAAAATCCGTCGATGTGCCCGCGGCCGTTTGCACTCGGCTCTTTGGACTCGAGTACAGGATGCGCACCCACTCAATAAGCTCTTCGGGAACGCCATGCTGTCGTAAGGCATACCATATAACGTCACGTGGAAACGCGATCGAAAGCCTTCTCCAAGTCTAGAAGGCAAGATGCATCGGCTTTTGTTTTTCGCGATGCTTTTCTAGCAGAAGGCGAGCGGCGTGTATGGCATCGATGGTGCTGCAACCAGCAACAAAACCACACTGGTTGGTGGTCAGCTCGACGACGTCACGGATACGACTGTCTACAATTCGCTCAAAGATTTTCATGCTATGCGAGAGCAGGCGAATTGGACGGTAGCTAGTGCAGTCCGCAGGACTGCCTTTTTTCTTCCAGATTGGAATCGTCGTGCTCTGTTGCCAGCTCTCAGGCACCTTCTTCTCTGCAACGACCTGGTTGAAGAACTCCGTCAACCACTGTGCAGGATTCCAGCACTTTGATTTCCACAAGTCCGCCGCTAAGTCGTCAGGACCAGTTCGCTTTGCCTGATTTCATCTTCTTCATGGCCGTAATGGTCTCCTCCATGGTTATCTTCTGAACGGGGCCGTGTACTGGCGGAGCGCAAGGGATGGCGGGATGAGCAAATTCGACTGTTGAGATGTTCTCGAAGTATTCACACCATCGCTTCAATGCTTTCTCGCGGTCCGTCAGAAGGTGACCATTCGCATCATTTATGCCGAAGAACTTTTCTATATCCTCGGTCTGGCGATAGCGGGTCTTTGCGAGTCGGTAAACGTACCGTTCACCATCGCGCGACTCGAGTTTCTCATTGAGATCGGCAAAATGAGCTGCTTTCGCAGAAGCAACGGCCTTCTTTGCCTCTTTCTTCGCTATCTGATAGCGCTGCCAGCAACCGGCTGTCTTCTCCGAAAGAAAAGCGTGGTAGCGCTTTTTCTTCTCTCTTACTTTCTCTCTAACTTGATCCGTCCACAGCCATGTTTGCTTATCAACCTTTCTCCGTCCAGGCTTCGTCATGCCGAGCTCGGATCGCGCAACCTGGGTGATCGCTTCGGCAGCACCTTTCCAAGTTTCGTCGACAGTCGTTACCGCTGGTAATCGAATGCGGGAAACGACGGCCGCTTCTTTCTCCTTCAGTCGCCACCACTTGATTCTCGCTGGCCCACATCTTTCGGCTAGTTTCGGTCTCGGTGGGGCGATTTTTAGCGTACAAATCAATGGTCGGTGTTGTGTGACGACCGTTTCATAAGGTACTACTTTTGCGTCCGTTACGAGCCCTTGATCACGGTGCCTAACAAGGACGAAATCGATTTGTGTTCTGGTTTTACCGCTATAGAATGTGATAAGATGTGAGTCACGTTTTCGAAATTTCGTGTTTACTATGGCGAGATTATGCGAGTCTGCATATTCAAGAATTCGTTCGCCATCAGTATTACGTGACCCATAACCAAAACCACCATGACAGCTATAACCGTCTTTCGTAGCGCCCACGTGGCCATTGAGGTCACCGGCAACAATTATGGCTTCTTGTGACGGTACCTCAGCTGTCTTCTCATCAAGCAGGTTCCAGAACTTGTCCTTGTTTTGCTCGGAGCATCCAGTCTGCGGAGCGTACGCAGAGAAGAAATGGTATTTTTGATGTTCCATGACGACAACGATCTTCATTAAACGGTCGTCGAAGCGCTCCACACTTACTATCGAATCACGAAAGCGTTCAGAGACAATCATCCCGACGCCATTGGTGGTTCTGGGACCGCCACATAGAACGGCCTTGAAGCCGCGGCCAATGTCCCTCGACTTGCAGCAGGACCACCTCGTTTCCTGCACGGCACAGAAATCAATTCTTCGGCGCTCCAGAGCTTCTGCTAACTCGTGCGAGCGTCCCGTTAACGTGCCAACATTTAACGTCGCAACGCGAGTCTTCCATACGTTGCGGGACTTTTGGACTAGCCTAGTTGCCCCCCGATGCCGTCCTTGCACCGGAGACCCTCGCATACTTTTCACACTCGCCGGGCTTTGCGAGTGCGCGTCGGCTCCCGCGGACGCCGTAGCATTATCTCGAGATACTTGTAGCGACATTGACATTTGTGATGTGACGTGGGTGTTCGTAGGCCGGCCTGTCACGGGGGCCTGTCGCCTGCATTCGAATGTCCGTGGTCGGCTCAGCTCACAAAGTGAGCAGTTTCCAGTGGCACCACTTGGAGGAACGGACACCACCACCAGAAGACAATTCTCTCCCTTTAAAAATATTTTGGTTGTAAAGGAGACCTCATTTCCAGTAAGGTTCAAAATGGTTTTGGAGGAACCTTGAAGGTGATATTGAACGAGCCGTCATAGCAACTTACGCTCGTCATGACAGCTCACGGGTACTGGCTAGAGTGAATATCGCTTGAGGATTCCTCAACGGCACGTCGAGGATTCTCTGCCCGGTCAGACACGATCTCTCGCGCGGACATTCACACTCGCCATGGGCGTGCCGTCTGTGCTCTCCGCGCGGATGTTCACTCTCGGCACTACTCTCACATGGTAGAGAGCTATGGTCGAGGAAATCCTCGACCGTTATTCACCCTGGTCTGGCAAAAGATTTTGTACGCTCCCTCCAATGCGGCACAATATTAATTAGTGGATTTTTGACCATCCTGTCTTACTAGTACCTTTTTGGGCAAGAACATTACAGATAAAATACGAGGAGGAGATCCGTCGTCTTTTTCAATCGCCTCATCCTTCGCATGCTATTCGTTTTTAGCGCCAGAGAAAATTCAGAAGGAAAAGGTACAATTTACAAATTTTAGCTACAGAAGTTACTGCCTGCAGTGAAACTGCTGCTAATTTTTGCCTTCTGATTATAACAGTCTCTTTAGGCTGATATTCCACAAACTAAAAACACTGTTGTAAGCTGGAACGATACGCAAATGACATTCGATATTGGGAAAGGGGCATTGAGTCAGAGGTATGAGCGTGTTCTTGAAGTCACCAATTCAACTGCTCTCTTCATTGTTGACCGAGCGATTAGGTTGTTCGAAAGGTAATGTGAGTTGTAGATATAGTAAACATTTTAGGCGTTTTGCCCGAGGAGTTTTTTTTGCTGCGTACCGTTAGCAAGGCTATTATTAGGTAATCTCATTCAGACGTGTAAAGGAGTTTGGAAAACGATCAGCAGAAAGCTCAAAAGCTGATATCATAGTGTAACGCTTAGTAGATCCTGCCGTTGTGACGACCCATTCCCAGCGTTCACGGACATAAAGCAGCTTTTATCTTGTTCGCAATACCTCTGTATGAGCTACGTGCGTCCCGGTAACGTAGATGATGACGTCGTTCTTGTAGTTGTGTATTGCCGTTCAAATATCAATGTAATAGCTAAGAGCAAGCAACACACTTGAGCATGGACGGAAATTTTTCCTGGACAGAGTCGCTTAAGGGGCACATCTGAAAGTCATAATAGTCTGTTCTGATTAAAACACGCTAACATTAACCTGTGACCCCACGCTACTTCTCATGATCCACTTCGGGCAGCTAGTCAATAGCATTCATACAAAGCTAGCACTTGTGACTTTGGTTCAGCGTACAATCACGCTCAGGTTTCGCTAGTGGACAGCACCTAGTTTTAAACGACGTTATTAATTCACCAATTCGATTCTCCACTTCTGCAAATAATCGCAGCATGTGTTCATGAGACAAATAACTTTTTGCCCCACTGCTATCATATCTTCATACTACTTGGGATTATGGAGGGTTCTTCACGGCTGCTTTGGTCCAGTTCGTTAGTTTCGTTGGTGAAAACTCGAAGCACTGCTGCGCAGTTACTTCGGAATATCACAGAAATGTGGGAAAGGAAAAATCGTTAGAAGCACAGTGAAAGCCTGGCTGCAATATTGGGCTATGAAGAATTCAAATGAAGGTGAGGAACATTTGCATTTCCCTACGCTGCACGACGAACTTCTGAAGGCTGAAGAAAGGTTCTCGGCTGACTACACTACGGCTAACAGCAGAACTAGCACACAAAAATTTTTGCAAATAACTGGAAAGTGCGAGAGCTGATAAGTGTGCATCACACGAACTGACTGAGCATTTGTAGGGCTCCATTTTAAAGTCCGTTTCGTTTTTCCACAACAACGAGTAGCTTTTGGGATGCTTTATTATCCACGGCAGAAATAGACTTTTCTTAAAAAAGGAGCCTCCTCCATAGCATGACTGCAATGTGTTTCGAGGCGTTACTCAAAGCCGCGATTGTACATGATAATGATCATGGTGTGCAATCGGTGGTCATCCTTACAGCTGATGCAATTTCCAAAAATAGTATTAGGTTGTAAGGAAAGTTCTGGCCGTTTTGACAGCACATCTTCAAGAAATCATAACTCCGCTCAAAGTGGGAAGTTTTATTCGAAATAAGTCCCATTTAAATTATCACATCTTTGCCAACGCGATACAAGTGTTTATACCATTCTTGTAAAAAAATCTGGCGGTCTGGATCCCAAGAATTCGAAAAGGCAGTTTCCACGTCGTCTGTATCTTTGATTACTCTATTCTCTAAGAAGTTATCCAGATATTTGAAAAAAATGGAAATTAGTTGGAGCTAGGTATGAAGGGTGTGGAGGATGAGGGAGAGCTTCGATCCGCACTGCTTCAACTTCTAGAGGAGTATTTGTGAAACATGCGGTCATTGTCGTGCGGGAGTAGTGGACCACAGCGATTCACCAGTACTGGCTGCATCCGCTCCAGTTTCGCGCGTTATTTCGTGAATTTGATCACAGTAAGGCTGTCGGTGATGGCTGGACCAGGAGCAAGAAAGGGGTAATGTATTAATACTCGATAAGACCACCAGACTGTGATCGCTGTCTTCCTGACGTGTAAACTTGGTTTGGGGAAAGTTTCAGGAGGCTCATCTCTGGCTATGCTGTGAGCGGAACATTTTTTGTGATCTTATAGTATTCATTTTTCATCACAAGTTACGATCCGATGAAGAAACGGATCAATAGCGTTCCTTCTTAGGAGCGAACTTGCAACCTCCAGGCGTCTCAACTGCTGCTGCTCCGTGAGGTGATGCGGCACCCATTTGTCAAGTTTTTTGACCATTCCAAGCTGTTTAAGGTGATCAGCAACAACTTCTGAGAAACAGCGACATGCTCGGCTTTTTTTTCACAGGTTGACGTCGATTTTATTCAACTGCATCCATCAAAACTTTGTTATCAACTAGCGATGGTCAGCCAGCTCGCTCTTTGTCTTCCAGCGAATCGTCTCCATTTATTGACTTCTGAAACCAGCGACGAACTGTTCGTTCCGATGCGGTATCTTCTCCCCAAGCCATGTTCACATTTGTGGTTGCCTCCGTTCGCCGTTCGACCAAGTTTGAACTCATGAAGTAAAACCGTTCGAAAAGCAGTCCTATCCATGCTGCAAGAAAACGTCCCAATTATTTTCAAAACTTTATGAGTAAAGTGTTTCCTTAGAATGAGCAACTTTTTGTTTACTTAAGTAGCACAATTTGATTGGTCTGATTGGACACACGACGAATACCCTTTTTATATGGCACACTTGCGTAAACGGATAAAAATTTCCTTACAACCTAATACCAACTTCCCTTCAGCACACTGACGAGCTGCTTCGGAAGCAGGAACTTCTGCGACCAAGAAAAGTGGAGTAACCCTTCTCGATGTGTTAGATGATAGTGCTTAGCTCTACATGCACGCACCATGTCTACTGAGGAAACAACGAGCTAGCCCAAAAAAACTTGCTTTGCGTAAACGGCCAAAAGACATCGTACCTGATAAAGCCGTCCTCCTGATGCTCTTTTCTCAATATTCTTGACAGTTTCTTGGGTGGAAAAGTCAAGGAATTCAAAGCGGCCCGAAAAAACATACGGTCCGATATACTTTAACAGGGTTCCATCTTCCATGGTAAGAAAATCTTCCGGTTGAAAAACATACGTACTTTCTAATTGTTTCTCGTCCTATCCGAAAACCCTTGATTTGAGACGTAGATTAACCTTGAAAATAATGATTAACCACCTGCACTACCTAGTGCTACCGCATTTATTTATTTATTTTCGAGCACATAGCTCACAATGTTACGCCGAAAGCAAGGCATTGCAGTGCCTTCACCTCTTATTCGCTGTTCCCGTGCAACTAAAATTATTTACTGTGGAAGTTTGAGATCAGATAAAAAAATGTGTTCAAATAATAATAATAATAATAATAATAATAATAATAATAATAATAATAATAATAATAATAATAATAATAATAATAATAATAATAATAATAATAATAATAATAATAATAATAATAATAATAATAATAATAATAATAATAATAATAATAATAATAATAATAATAATAATAATAATAATAATTAATTCGTAAGCGGAAGAAAAATAGGATCGTCAACGAATTTCACAGCATCATGAGCTTTCGATAAGGTACAATCTCTAGTCACGCCCTTTTTAACGTCAAAACGCTGTAAACAGGGGTCAACTGCCTAATCTTCTTGTAGACTATGTGTGCATGCGCAACAACACACGAAAGTTGTACTAAACCTAATTTAACTGGCCGATATTCGATATGATGAAAGGGTGTGCAACACACGAAGCACCTGTACTCTCTCTATGACACTCGATTGAATTCGGAAAATTGCTATACCCTCTCAACATGAGTTGCTAATTTTCAGAAGGCGCCTTGTCTTTGTGCCTTTAACAACGTTTACCCTTAGGAATTGACATCGGTTGATTCAACTTTGCTTCCGCTAATGTTGGTCTCTCGTCTTCGTTATTCTTGAGATTGAGCAATGTGCAGTGGAAGCGAGCGGATTCGAAATTTACTGTCTGACCCGCACAGACATAGACGCATATGTATACCCACATGACCGCTTCACGAATTATGTAATACTCATTTTGGCTCCGCTAGCTACAACGCGCACACGTAGGCTCCAGTGGAACTGATTGTGCACATAAGCGGCCCTTGTATTGAGCAGCTTGCTATTTTCAATAGACTAGTCTGATGCATTAACGAGAAATAGAGACAGAGCAGTCATTTTCCGACAGCTCGCCAATACCAATAAACACCATCATTTTTCGAAGACTAACAATAACAGAATAAGCTCAGGATACTCATAGTGGGCACCTCACTATCGGCCCTTAGTTGTGAACAAGCTTCGCTTCGTACGCTATCGTGTCTGACGGGGAGGTCTTGGGTGGACCCGCGCTTTCTCAAAACGGTTTTTTGCATGATGTAGAGGGATGTGCATGGAGTACAGAACTGTAGTCCATTTCCGCTAAATGGCCTCTCTGAATGCCAAAAAAGGAGTGAAAATAATTTCGTCGGATACTGCAATTTTTGCACACTCACCGTGGTTTGTTTCATTCATGGCGTGGACTGCTTGCATAACGAAGGGTTCTCGCAAGCTCTGTATCGAAAACAACGCGAAGTTTGGCCAAAATTGGAAAGTTGTCGTAGTGATGTCATGCTATGTACTGAAGAGCGTGTGGAAGTTCCATAAGTGCATTTGGCATCAAGAGCGGCGTCGGTGGTGTAGTGGGTAACGATGTGTCGATCGGCACGGTTGAACGGGTTGGTGGTTCGGATCCTCGAGGTGCGCAAATTTTGCGTTTCTTGTTGGCACTTCCAGATTGGCTCCAAATTGCATAATGCCAAATAGATGTATTATTCATGATCAGAACCATTAATAACCCCGATGAGGTAAGTTTTCACCGAAAGCAGGCAAAAAAAAGTTGTAACGTCGAAATGGCGCCAGATAGCGGCGGCTCCAAAAAACAATGCCATATTCTTAACCAGCGCACTGATTTACCTCTATAGCCGAAGTTTCGAGGAAAATCGCATCTTTGACCTAACTTCGAAAATTTGCACCAGACATAACCAACTCTTCAAGTATTTCCAGTCGCTTGAAGGCGAGGTGGAAAACTAGCAGAAAACTATAGTATTCTGTGAAAACATTCCTCATTTCTTGCGGAGGATCTAGAGGAGATCATTTCCAAGAACACCGTCGAGCCTGACGTACTACAGAGTTTACTTACTCATCGAGCATCTTGATTTTTTTTGGAACCTTCGAATACAAGTCGAATACAAGAGTAATCAGGTGTCCTGACATTCTCAGCTCCAACCTCATTTTCGGGCCCTATGACGCTGTTCGACGGCACGTTGGTGCCGTTCTTGCGTCACAACTTTCTCCCACCAGTTTTCGGTATACGCTTACTTGTAAGGGTTTTTGCAAGCCTAATTATAAATATGACATCAATTCCTGGTGTTGACGTATTTGGTGCCAATTTTGTTGCGTCAAATCACAATGCAAAAATTTTGTCACCGCGGGGAATCGAACCAAGGACCACTTTGCTCACTCCTTTTTTGGCATTCAGAGGGCCATTTAGCGGAAATGGACTACAGTTCTGTACTCCACGCACATCCCTCTACATCATGCAAAAAACCGTTTTGAGAAAGCGCGGGTCCACCTGAAAGACCTCCCTTGAAATGAGTAGTTTAAGGTTCCACAGGTTCCCCAGGCCGCTGTAGCTTCGTAATGTGATCGCGCGATAGCCTGCGGAGCTGAAATTACTTAACATAATTCCCTTAACATCCACAATTTGCATAAATTTAGTCAGTTAGCGGTAGACCTAGCCGCTAGCACTATTCGAATGAGATCATAATGCTCTCATGCACTCAACGTTTAATATGATGGACGCTCGGGCCTTTTCAGGTGTCGCGACCAGGGGCTCGTAGTAGGTGCGAAAACAGTACCTTATGAAACGGTCGCCACACAACACCGACCACTGATTTGTACGCTAAACTAAGATCGCCCCGCCGAAATAAAACGTTGAAAGGTGTGGGCCAGCGAGAATTGAATGGTGGCGACTGCAAGAGAGAAGAATCGACTGTCGTTTTTAATCTTTGATTACTGGCAGTTGTAAACGAAACTTGGAAAGGTGCTGCGAAAAAATAACTTGCTCGACCGCTCGCCATGAGGAAGCCTGGACGGCGGAGAATTGACAAGCAAACGTGGCTGTGGACGGACCAGGTCAGAGAGAAAGTGCGCGAAAAGAAGAAGCGGTACCACGCATTTCTTGCCGAAAAGACAACTGATAA
>MU870267.1:11971-25542 GCA_036418205.1 Ostertagia ostertagi | reverse complement strand
TGAGTTTGTAGGGGGGGGTCGTATTTTGATGAGTTTGTAGAGGGGGGGTCGTACTTGCTTCGATTGTAAGAAGTTGCATGAGATGAGGGAGGAGTGGCGCGGGAGAAAATTTGCCGTTTCAGCGCGCGTATATACCCCCCCCCCCCGCTCGACGGCATTTTTGGAGGAAAAAGTGGGCGGAGTTTTCGTGGGTCGAGTGATACCAGAATGAAAGTGGGCGGAGTTTGGTGGGTTGAGTGGTACCAGAATTAAATACTATAGAGAGGAATATGGTGGTCGAGGGTCGAAAAGGGGGTCGTACCAAATCCACCTTGGGGGAGGGGGGTCGTAAAAATTTTTCGAAAAGTAACAACGATAGGACCGACCCTGGTCCAGCCTCAGTTGCTTACACTTGCAATTTTAGGTGATAAACAGAAACTTGTGAATCTTTATGTCACGCATTCAATGACGGTCTATGGACTGAGTGGTAGAGGAGATGCCGATACAATACGAGATTCAAAACATGATCGAGAAAACACTGAAGCCTCGATATTCTCCTCAGGCACTTTTAACGACCTAGATTAACAGTGGACATTTTATCTTTCAATAAAATGTTGCGGTGCTTCGTCTTTCTTTCCCGTCGTTTTACTTCACGCCTTCTGAGATGATCAGGTACATAACCACGAGGAGGGCTGAAGAGCATGGCGATGGGACCTGCTACTAATGAATCCTATTACATTCCCTTACGCATTGAGGTTTAAGAGAGGTGGTAAGACGCCCCCCCCCCCCGCCCACTTCCCCTAATCCTTCTAGGTTGTCACTAATCGTTCGATACTGAGTCCCACAATTACGACCCCTCCCCCCCCCCGTTGAGGAATTCCTCGACCGATATTCACCCTGCTCGAAGCAACGTGAAATTCATTCATTGAATGGAGGTACTTCCGATGTTCTGCTAAAAATAGGCGAGTTTGTGATTCCAACCAAGACTACTTTCAGAAAACAACCTAATTTTCTACAAACCTTTGAATCTCCCTTTTTCATAAAGTAAAAACCAAATTATCGAAGTGTATTAATTTGATTACGAACACTTCTTTGGCTTTCTCTAGCTTTGTTTGCGTTCCTATGAAACGGGATATGTAAAATTTCAAAATATCGATAACTTTTTTTCCAAAAAGTATTTAAATTGCTACGATTGTTCGCTTACTCAAGCCATCGCCACGCGGCCCTTTTTGTGCACAGGCGAGTTTTACGAACCTTCACAACTTCTTTCGCAGTCAACTTCGTGCAGATCTCTCACGCTAGTGAGAACTATAAGATCAGCGCATTTAAATACGCATTGAAAACTTTTCTGAAAATAATTCGCTCGGAATATGTCCCGTTGTCTTGCGCCCGAAGATTCTTCGAAATTAGTATGATGAGGAGCGAGAAAACCCACTAAAATCTTCAACACCAGTTTTTATAGCACACGCTAGACTTCCCCGGAGATCTTCTAAACGAAACCTCTCTTTTGCCAAAAGGCTAACGCTGTTAAACTCGTGACATGGAAGCTCAAAAGTTCGACATCAAAGCGATTTTTGAGGTGTTGTAGCCCGATGCCTTCTTGCTTGATATTTCATGTAAATTTCGTCTACCGCGCCCCTAAATAGTTTTTGTTGGTTTTCTAAGGTGAACGGTGACCTTGTACGTATTTATCCGAACCCCAGTTATCAGCACCGAAAGGATATTAGTTTGTAAGTTATAAGTTATATAAGTTATAGTTGATATAAGTTTGTTACACCTCCTGAAATTTCTGACAGATACGCAATAACGAACAAACAAACGCATTTATTGAGGAATCACGACAGAACTTGGGGATAGTAGTGAGGGAGATAGTACATGGTCTTCCACTTGCCATTCACGTAACGATAAAATCCTGCCCCCGGAATCCATCTCTCCGCAACCAAGCAAGTTTTTGACGAGTCCTTAATGTCCCTGAAATCAAAAATTGGCTTTGGCACCTCTACATGATATAGGAAGAAGGAGTCAACGTTTCCGTACTGTCAGCATCCAAAGAGCGCGTTTATTGAATCTCGGAACAGCTCGAAGGAGCCTAATCAACGAACAGGAGGCGTCGGTATTTGACGGATATAAGGGTATTACCGCATGCTTCCAATGTAAACAATATGTGCAATATGTTCATTTGGACGGAGATGATGTATGTAATGACCAGCGACGACAACCTCCACTTGTGCAATCCCAGTCGACGAATTTGCTGCCAAAATGTGCATAAAGGAAGCAAGGTCACAAGCATGACCTTCACTTACGGACCACCTAATAGAAGTCAACCCACTTTTTCGCCTCCCATTTCAATAGTTACCATATCTTGTTGTAATCTAACTACTTTATATCCATAGTTCGCCATGCGAAGGTTACCACGGTTGATGAAATGATGAGTGAGGCAAAAGTTATTGAAAAAGGCGGAACTCGGACCCGCATCTCCCGTCACACAGCCTCCCTCATTCCTCGATCGGAGAGACCTTCAGTGTAGGTGATAACTACACTGCGCGTTCCAAGAATATTGGTCGACGTAGTGCACCGCAGCGTATACGTGAATGAAATTAGTAGCAAAATAATCGACTCTTACTATTTACCACAACGTTACGAACATTCAACACTTATGATGGGTATTCCATCTGTTAGTGATGAAAGGAAATGAACGTTGTCCAATTACTAAGCTTGTAGTAATAATCTTTGGAGAACATTCACCTTCTTCGCTCCCTAACTTTGGGTGTCCCCCAAGAGGCCCGTCGCAGATGAGGAAATCAACGAGTCCAGCGCGTGCTGTGCGATATGAGACGTAGTATGGTACACTCTATTTAACCTGACGCCTAACCGCTACAGTATGCGCTGCGACTCGTCCTTTGCCGCGTCTGCGTTCCTTCTTACCGCGCGATGGGCCTCTCGAGAGACTCCCCTAGCGTTAATCCCGCGCAGTCGCAGGGTCCACTGTCTTCGTCAGTCATCGCCAGTTATCGACAGTTCTATCCAGGGCCTTCTTTGCCGTGGTCCTAACTTTTAACTCTTAAACTTGAGGTCTCCTTTGAAAACGTCTTTCGCTCTTCTTTAGCGCTCCTCACGGTCGTTCGGTCCTCACCTCGCGCTACGAAGTCTATTATTTTTTTATTCGAAGCTGCTTCTCATTATTCTTGTTCACTGACCAGCACTCACTTTACCGCCGTCCGATGTACCGTTTCCTTCGAGCGCTCTGGATCACTTCGATTCTGATAAAGTCTCTCCATTTCATCCATACCACCTTGGTACATGACTTCACAGCATGGACGAACTGCGTCGACGGCTAGGGCGCTCCCAATATTAGGAATCATCCACCCTTTCGACGCTTTCCCCGTGTCCGTCCACCATAAGTATTCTGTCCATAGCTCAGGATTTCGGTCTTCGAAGTTCAGCCGTAAATCACCTTTCGCTAGCACTTCCTGCCACTCTACATGCTGTCCTGGAGTTCCTCGTCGCTATCTGCATATCTCAGCGTCACGAACGGTCTCTAGTGGCCCTTCAAGGATCCTATTCGCTATGAGATTCAGGGCTATGAGGAAAGCATGGGGCTAGAAGCTGATCCTCGGTGTACCCCAGCTCTGATGTCCATCTCCTTCGTTGGGACGTGCGGTTCACCTGGTTGCCCTAGCCCCACACATACATACAGTGCACCCAATGTAGAACTTCACAAAAATTTCCTTCGATAATTCTGGAGAGAGTTGGGAATTCCGCTCCAAATTTTCGGCAGCGATACCTTACGGGGTCGAAGTGAGCTGTGAGCACCAAAGAAACCGGAATTCTATGTGAATTTTTCTTCGAGACATAGCGCCCCAGTATGGGTTCACATGGTTCTTCTGCCTTATGTTCTTATCAAGATAGCTGATAGGATGACTTACTACTTCTTTCCCTTCTTCGTATGCTCTTCAGTGCCATGGTAGGATGAAATGCAATTATTGGAATAAAAAGGCAAATCAAGGCTCCGATTGGGTTGATGCATAATTATTGCGGCTTTTGTCAATAAATTTTATGTAGCGAAAACGGAAAAATATTTAACAAAAACATGTTTAATGATTATTCCGGTGTGTAATAACCATCCTACAAGTATGCTTCCCACTTGCTTGGATTGGTTGATTTCACGGGGAAGAACACGACTTCTGAGTGGCGAGCACACTTAAACACGGCACCAAGTATCCAGCTCGTGTTCTTGCCAGTTTTTTAAGGACTGATTGAAGTGGTAGTCTGTAGGAGCTTCGTCGGTAAATATGGCGTTTTGAACCTCTTGAACCATCTTTCAACTTGGCTTTTGCTGATTGTTCCCTCGCCGAAAAGTTCGTTGAGATCGCGAAATGACTCTGCCGCCTTCCAACCTTTCTCGAAGTGGTAGAGCATATGTGGCGAATATGAAGATGATTTTCGATAAGCATTTCTGTTAATGAAAGAGAGAAGAATATTTTCATGAAAAAATAATAAACAAAACGTCAATCTTCTCAAAGAAGGCGAGAAAGAAATCCGCAATAATTACGCATCAACCCAATACAATCAGGAACCGCAGCACCTTAAAGGCACGGCTCGGGATTGAATTGATGCGTTATTTTGTCCGAAGTTTCCGAAAGGCAGGGTGCAATGAGGAACATTAGTGAGGAGAAAAAGCAAAAAGCACCATAGAAAACACTAAATTTCCCTTAGGAGGCCGGCCGTAGTACGACGGAGAGACACAGCGCTGCGAGGAGAGGGAGAACGCGAGATAGTACGTCGTACGCGAGAGGACGCAGAGACCACGTATGCCGTGGTTGATAACGCTGGCAGCACGGCAGCACACAATGCAAGGTCTTAGCGCCAGTGCCTCAAACTTTTGAGTCGCGACAGTGTCGTGCCTACTGCCCTTGGGACCCTCTCCTCACTCTAGAAGAGACTGGCTCTTGGGACCTAATCCGGACTCGTGGATTTAATAAAAAGTGAGTTCATCACTTAGCTTAACTGGATGTGCTACAATATGGGATCCTCCAGCTGAATGCGAGAATTATAATATCGGCGAGGCTCCCTAATCAGAAAATGCTTTAAACTTCCCATGGAACTATGAAAAGGAGCCAAAATGTATCAATGGTTTCTTGAACGCTGATTACAAATATGGGCATAATGCGCTGCTACGTGAACTTCCTAAGAAAGTTATGAGCCTTCAAAGTTGGCAAAAAACGTTGCTTAGGCGAGCTCACCTCGTGGAATAATGGCTTTACACCGAAAACGAGTCTCTTATTCATAATTAAGGTATTCTTTTACCCTTATAGAACAAACTTAAAGGAGGAATTCACGATTAGAATGAAGGTCGAAGAAAGGGAAACTGACCTAGTTGAGGGACCCACGGACCTCCTGAGGGTGCGAACTGACGCGCAATTCGCATGGAAAAATTTGACCTCGGCGACCTATCATGCCTCAAAGCTGGCGGGTCCGGCGATCTCCGCCCACCGATCATCTGATCACTCGCCGTAGTTCAATACGTGGCGAGTGATTAGATAGCTGAGAGAGCGTAGTGTTGAAGAGGGCACAGCGATGAGAGTCGCATCAATGCTCAAATCAACGGGCAAGGAAGGGGTCCCATTTCTCGGGTTCTGGGCCGTTTCTCATGGTTCTTCCTTCTTTCGTGTACCACTCACCATCCCTAGGTTAATTTGAAATGGGTTGCTTTTTCATCGTGAATTCGTCCTTTAAGGCAAAAAACACCGTGTTTCCACATACATGGGTCGCACCTCATCAGCACCCTTCTTTTGCAAGTTCTAGGCTCACAACTTTTTTACAAGTTCACGTAGCAGTTTTAGTGTCCTATATGTGATCAGCGTCCAAAAATCTACCGATGTGCCTAGGTTTCTTTCAAAAGTTTCATGGGACTTTTGAAACATCCCCTGGTAAGAGGCGAAGGAGTCGAATCTATGAAAGCTGCGCTCAACTACACGAAGGGCATGCAACGACTAAGCAAGGATCTGGCACCTGATGTGTTGAAAAGCTCTTTTGACCAAGTACTTGGGAGTAAGTACTTCTAACTCCACATGCATAATGCACCACAAGCAGCCATGGTTGTTCTGTCGAGGAGCACAATGCCTGGGCGTGAGGTGGTTAGCAGTGATCCTTTCCGTGTAATACAGAACGCTCCAGCCGTTTAGGTAGTATATTTAACACATTGGCGACCAAGCAGTTTTTGGGTGTTCCCGAAAATTGCGTCCTAATGCTGAAACGCTTCCATACGGTGTACATACCAAATCAATGAGAGAACACAATGCGGAAACTGCTGAAACATCATTTGTCTCGTACAAATGCTTAATGGCTGCAAAGCAAAAATCTCCCCGTCCCGCAAAGGTGAAACTTCGGAACGCTCTCGGAAAATTCCAATTTTCCACTGTAGAATCCACAAATGAGGTTGAACACAAATCTCTTTTTGCCAATTGTTGTATCATTGAGCTAGCTAATAGCATACAAAAAGGCAGCTTTCTACATCAAGAAAGAACAACCTTATCACTGAAGAAGCAATTCCAAGCAACCCTTCTGTAAAACTTTCACTGTGAAAGATGTTCAAAGAACGTGGCCATTACAAGTTTGACAACGTATTCCGGGTTAATATAGCACCGCTCAAAATTTGGAATATGCGCAAAGGAATAAAATTCAAGGGGTGTCGCCCGGCATCGGGCGACATTGTCGCCATTGTGTTGAACAAATAAACTAATCTAGTGTGTACCGATAGCGTGACAAGTTTTTTGAAAGGTTTTATAAAAGAATGGGTAAGCTACACCCATTTCCCTCATAAGCAGGTTTACTGACAAAGTGTTACGGTTTGGGTCGCTCGTTTTGGATCTCCTCTGATTTCTGTAAGGGGAGAATGGCCTTTATCCCTTCCTTTAAGCACTACAAGAGTTAGATTTATAAGTTAAGGAACACAGGATGTTTCGTAACCCACGTTTGCGTCAAGATTATAAGTTAAGGAACATAGGATGTATACCGTAACCCACGTTTGCGTCAGAGCGCGGTTGCAGGCTTTCCAGTGCACAATGCCAGCACTAGCCCAAGCGCTTGCGCGACGAAGCCGAACACCGTCGCAGCGTCCACCCCGCCGCCTGCGCGACGAAGCCGAAACCGCCGCGGCGTTCGCCCTCAGCGCTGCGCGCGCGAGCACAGGGAGGTGATCCCCGGGGTGCCGCCTCATCCGACGTGTGGCGACAGTCGCTTGCATCCTCCACCTTCTACATAAACGGCGCTTAGTACTCTGCGCGGGCCTGCTCGACGCATTCTCTCTTCGTTGGAGGGCGCAGAGAAAACGACAAAGTCGATGAGACGTGAGAATGAGACCCTCGACGAATTTTGAGAGACTGTATCTCTTCGAATGGAAGCTTCCATAGCAATTCCAATACTGCCTGATAGTAGCAAATCCAGCTCTATCTAACCCTACCGCGTGCTGTTCAAAAGGTTGGGAAATGGAGGAATGCAACCTTTTCATCGAGGGTGTAGATTTCGACGGTTTTTTTCGGGATTTCAGCAAATCTGACCCAGTGACAAATCGCGCCGCAGCTGCCGTTGAATCGGCCTTTGATACACTCGGCTGTTTTGATATACTCAAGCAGGAATCAAGATTGAATCGCAACCCCGTGCCTTCAGGATTTCTGTGCATTTCTGAACGAACCTGCTTTGAGGTCACACAAAGTTAATGCCTCTTTCCTCGAGTCGATATTTCAGCAAATACAAAAGTGTGCAGCGATGAAAGAAAGTGCATAGATGACAAGAGAAGGCGTTTACAATATTATTTTGCAGGAATTTCTTGATTGAATTATGGAATAATTGCGTATGCTCTGTTTTAGGGGGGATCGTGCCATGACCTCGATTTCAGGGGTCGTACTTGCGACCACGTTCTCGACACGAATTTCACCCTGGTCACGCTAACGCGGCACCATTTCATTCCAACTCAGCTTTTCATGGTATACGTACCATAGCTTGTCAGCACTCACACGTGTAACGTGTTGAGCCGGTTAGCCGATATCGGCAATGAATTTTGACTTGTTTTTGTTTGAAAAATCAATTGGTTGTTTTTACATGAGTAATCAGTTGATCATATCTTGAATTGTCTTCGTTTGTTCGTCTGTTTGTAGCAAGCAGCAGACAAGTCACCAAGAAGGTGAATTAAATATGATCATTTAATTATGCAAGGATAGTGAGGCTTGAAGCGAATGTAGGAGTGCTGGCCGTAATGCTAATAATAGTTCACCCAACGTCGTGAGTCATGATAGGAAGTCCATAGTAATGGAAACACATACTGTAAAGCCCCCGTAAAGGCGAACATAAGACCGTCAATATCGGTACCCTGACCGGCCGCTCGGCCGAATAAAAAATGCTCAGGGAAGGAAGATATGTATGTGTGCACTACAAGAAATCGAATGGAGAGGCGCTAAGAGATATGTGTGCACTACAAGAAACCGAATGGACAAGCGCTAAGAATAAAAGGGTTGGTGGGTACAAAATGTATATACTATGTATATTTGAGCATACGCCTTCAGCAAATTGTTCCCAGAATTTCTTTCACGCTGTTAAGATTCATTGCTAAAGCTTTCAGCCTCGCGGTCATTGCCGATATCGGCTAACCGGCTCAACACGTTATACGTGTGAGTGCTGAAAGCTATGGTACGTATACCATGAAAAGCTGAGTTGGAATGAAATGGTGCCCCGGTAGCGTAACTGGTAGCGCACTTGCCCGGAAAGCGAGAGGTGCGAGTCCCGTCTGGGGCGAAAGTTTTGTTCACAACCCAGCATTCTTGTGATCCATTCAGAACTGCGCAGAACTCAAGGCAATGGATAAAGTTCTGCTTCTTCTATCTTCGAAAAACATCCTCCACGATCCTTAGCCAGCCTAGGCTGTTTCCCAGGCCAAGTTGAAGCCTCGGATAGAATGTGTGGGAGCGACGGAAGGGAACTAACCAGGAAAGTCTTTCAGGACATGGAGCCCTTTTTGAAAACGGTTTTTTGCATGATAAAGGGGCACATGCATGGAGTACAAAACTAGGCTCCATTTTTTCTGAGCGGCCCTCCTAATGCCAAAAAAGGTATGAAAAATCGGTCGAGGGATCGGTCCCGGCTGATGACAAAATTTTGCATTTCATGTTAGCGCATGTTAAATGACTCCAAATGTTACCGCCGATAAAAATAGGTACTGTTCTTACAATCAGGGTCATCATCAACCTTTCTGATTAGCTTTCTGCCCAGAATTGGGGCGAAAATTGTATGGCGCTAAAGCGGCGCCGAGTTGGTGCCCGAGGAGGCTAAAATGGCGCAATATCGCGCCTCCATCAAAAATGGACGTCAGATTCGTAATCAGCGCCTATAATTACCCTTATAGCCGCAGTTTTAGAGAAGATCAAGATTTCGGCCCGAATTCAAAAATTGGGCCATGGGTAAGCCCATAGTCAGTACGGCATGCACGCTTCCCACTTGGAGACAGCTTCGAGATGATAGCAAGCGGCACGTTTGGTTGATAGTTACACTTCCACCGCAGTTCCTGCCCATGGGCAATCTGGCATCACCACTTGATCTCGTCGATGCGGCGTATGCCTGCTTGGCCGCTGGCTACGCCCTGGACGTTCCAAGACGCCGGCAATCTGCCTTCAAGGGAAATGGAGTAGGTGTTCCTTGCGAAGAAAATGACAACTTGCACTTTTCTGGCGTTCGTTAGATGCAGTTGGTGTGATCCGCGCCTGTGATTCAGATGCTTCATTGAGTTTTACCATAACTGCTAGTTATTTATTGCTTGTAAACGGAATTTCGTACACAACTGAAAAAACATGGTAATACGAAATATCGCAGAATTGTGGGTGAAGGTTCTTGGAAGTGACCAGAGTCAACCCTGCGTTGCGCAGTTCGCAACGGCACGTTGAGAGATCCTCAACGCACGCTGTATGGGCGGAGACACAGACGGCTCGAGCATGCGAGTGTGAATGTTCGCGCGAGAGAACGTGTCTAATCGGGCGAAACTGCGCAACGTGGCCGTTGAAAACTGCGCAACGCAGGGTTGACTCTGGAATGACACTATAGCTTTAAGTTCACGCGCAAGCACATGCGAATGCAAAAAAGTGATAATCGGAAAAATGCAAAAATCCGAGCATGGAGGGGAACCGAACCAACAACTTCGAACAAACCGTGCCAACCAGAGTCCATCACGCTATCCACTCGACCATCCGACCACCGTGAATGTCAACGACTCTGATGAAACTTCCCTTGTGCTTTTGAGCACTTATTATATACAATTTTTGGTATTGGCTTTATTCCACGCTGTTTTCAACGTTCAGGTGAAGAAAACCTTCTATTGTGCGTCCACTTAACATAACGAGTGATATAAACCACGTTGAAGGTGTGAAAACTCCGATTTCTGAAGAAATTTTTTTCACTCCTTTTTTGGCATTCAGAGGGCCGCTCAGAAAAAATGGAGCCTAGTTTTGTACTCCATGCATGTGCCCCTTTATGCAAAAAACCGTTTTCAAAAAGGGCTCCATGTCCTGAAAGACCTTCAAACTTTAAAAATTGGAGAACAAGTCAAACACTACAATGTAGAGGATACCAAGTGGAATAGCGCAGCCAATGCGATTGCGGAGTCACTTATGAATAACGCCTCTGCTGTGAACTACCGCGAGAAAAGCTGTGGGGATGGCTCAGGGAAAGAAACGTGCTAGAACACCTGATCTGGCGCACCTGGTGAAGGATATGCGCAGTGTGTCCAAGAAGTATAGATTCTCTCCAGTATTCAGATTTGTTGGATCGTTTGAAGTGCTCCCCACTCCTTAACCCCTTGGATGGGTTCTTTGATTGCTCCACGCTGTCGAACTGCCCGCAGTGGGTAAAAAGGCTGGGACAAGTATGTCCCAGAGGATCTTGATTGGATTTGAATTCAGTTTGATAAGGACATAAAGTTTCTCTCGTCTAAATACGAAATGGCTGAGATTCTGCGGGTATGGCCGTTATCTCGTCAAAATTTGAAGCTCACGAATGAGGATTGCTGCTTGTATGGTGCCAAGTCGCTTAGAGGACATCGAGATAAGCCGCTTAGACAGGGTGAGCATCCGAATTCAGCGTGAATTATGACGACACGTCTGTAGTCACGCACAATGCGCGACGCATTGAAAAAGCTAGAGGAAGCGACCTGAATCATAACACTACGGAACCAAAGCAAGCAAAACAAACTCGTTCACGGGGAACAAGCGTGGCTTTTTCCTCAGATCTTTCTAAAAATTCGTTACGCCATCGGTACAGTCTAATAAGGTTTTTCCTTTAACACGTTGACGAAAGGAATGGCGCATGCGCGTTAAAAATGTGGCATCGCATCAGGCATTCTGACGCGCATGCGCGCCAGAACTATATCATTCATTTTTATAGCGCTTGTGCTCCTTCTTGAAGTTTTTTTCGCATTTATTCTATAGATACATTATCATAACTACAGTGCGCGTCAATTGCTTATGCCACCCCCTGATTTTTTCAGTTTTCTGACTTATTTGGAAATTTCGTAAATCGGCATAGCAACCATCGTTTTCGGCGTGTCGGAAAAAGAATGGTGTTGTTTGATTTTGGTTAACGCGTGGATTTGAATTGCTCTGTTCTTTTGAAAAAAAATGGGCCGCGTCAATTGCTTATGCCATCCCAAAGCTTCTAACACATTGACGACAACGCGAGTTTTGGCTTTTTTGGCCACGTGGGACCGCGGCGATTTTGCGGGCGCGCTCGCCTCAGGTCGTTCAAGCAGATTTTGAGTGATAAATACACAACTAATGATCAATTCAAAACCAAGATCAGTAAATTGTAATGAGCGCAACCTAACCAGGGGTACAGTAGTGGAATTTCGATCGAAAGACATGGAATAACAATGAAAAAGCGAAATTGTCAGAACTAGCTGCAATGGACCTCAAAAGCAATTTTACGTTGATTATTCCAATCAAAACACACATATTGTCATCCCTAAGGTTCCTTATCTACTTCTACTACTATTTAAATCTTCACAAAAGAAAAAGTAAACGAAAAATTTATTGAAATGAAGATTTCGTATGGTTCAGAAATCCTCCTAAATTAAAGCATACGTGACCATTCTAAGGGCCACTATGTTTGTAGCTACGTCAAGGTCTCTTCCATGGAATGAATACAAGAAACTTCTAAAAGAATCAGGCGTGCGCGAAAAAAATGAGTGTAATGGGTGCGGGGGATATATATCCCGCACGGTCCGACATGGCCTGCAATGCGCGGGATATATATCCCCCGCGTTGTCGTCAATGTGTTAAGAATTTCTCATTCCTCTCACGTTATTCAGCCACGAAGTGCATGTCATATAAATCCTCCACTTACGCAATGTACATAAGTGGTGGAGCATCTATAACTACAGTACTCGCCGTTTGAAATCGAAAATTCACGCGAATAACGCGAATCCTCGTTAATTTCGTGAATTCGTTATAACTCGGTTCAAAATTGAGCTTTCGAGAATCCGAAGATACCGTTGAACTCAGCTCGTCGGACGCTATAAGAAGGTGCCGAACAGCTTAGTTTCGTTCGCTGTCCTCGTCTATGTGATATGTTTCGAGTTGAACTCATTCAAAGATTTAGCGCGCTTTAGAGCTAGGACTTCGAACCAGTTTCAGGTCCTGAAGACGACGATTTGTCGAAACGTTGACCAATAAACGTGTTCCACCGTAACAACCTGTTTGGCACAGAAGAAAATAGCACAATATTCAAAATGCCAAGGTTCCAGGAAAATCGCGAACATGGAGTTTATCTCAAAGTTTCATTTTTCGTCGAAACTTTGTCTATTGGGGTAATTCGATGCCCTGATTACGAATATGACATTCATTTTTGATGCTGGTGTCATTTGGCGCCATTTGGCGCCACGGCTGTTTTCACCAAATCTGCTGAAACTTCGTCATTTGGGGTTATTTGGGGTCCTGATTACGAAAACGACACCCGTTTTTGGCGCTGGCGCCGTTTGGCGCCAATTTGGCGCTACGGCTGTTTCCACCAAATCCGCTGAAAACGTGGGTATAGGGGTTATTTGGGGTCCTGATCGAATAACATCCAGTCTTGACGCCGGCGCCATGTGGTGTCACAAGCAACATAAACCACGGAAGCAACACTTCACAGTCAGAGCGTACTCTTAGGCACCTTTCTCAGTTCGCCGACTGTCAGACCGTGGAAAAGGTCATCGAATCCGAGACTTTCTCACGACAGGAAGGAGACAGACCGTGGAAAACCGTGGGCTAAGCCTTCACTTCTTCACAGGAGATGCCTGTATGCGTTGGGCAGAGCAGCAATTCGACTGTAAGCTCTGGAGCTGTCACTGAGGATGGTTGTACCAGGCTCGGATGTTGATGAGCCGCAGTAGAGTTGAAACGTCTCTCCTTCGAACCATCCGAAGGAGTCTACTTCCTCTTTCAATGCCTCCAAACAGCCACTTGTTCCTGCGTACCCAACGTCGGCGGTTGGATGTTTGCGTTTGATAACCAGTGTTTCGTCAATTTCCATCTCGCACCCGAACCTTCCGATGATCGGCGGGGTTTTTCCTAAGG
>MU870265.1:0-10055 GCA_036418205.1 Ostertagia ostertagi | reverse complement strand
TCGTCCAGTTAGGGGGCATCATAATGCATTTTATCGGTGAACTTGAACATTGCAACTTTTCACGCAAGTGTCAAGTGACTGCTCTCACCCCTACCCCCTAGGCTGGCCAACACTCTCCTCCTGCTCAGAGTTACCTTAGCGTTCAGGAATAATTACATCGCGATGTCCCTCCCCCTTACTGGAATAGACCCTAAAACTTTACTCGCAGCTTTTACCCCAGAGACCAAGAACAGAGTTTTGAAGAATAGAAACTTGTCCGATCATTACAACTGACGCTAGGCTCATTTTTGGAAGCAACGCTTCCTGATATCGAAATGCTGCAGCAGCAATGGGCGCCGCTAACTGTCCTCGTCCTGATCAGGCCCTGAGTCGTGTACCATGGGCCGAGAGGTGGGTGGAAATGAGGGGTTGATGGACTCGAACTACTTGAACCTGGTCCTCTAACCCTTTCGGACCTGAATTTTTCCCGTGTGGAAAATTTCTCTTCTAGCTATTGTTTATTACTTGTGAGCATATAAATATCATTATGGCGAAATTTGGAAGCTATTCGATCACAAACAAAGAAACTAAGAAGCTTTGAAAAATTGGCCCACCTTCTTAGTTTCTAAGCTTAATGTCGAAACTATTTTCAAACTTTCTTAGTTACATCGAAAAAGGTTATTGTCTTGCTCAACATTATATCTAAGTTTTGATAAGAAATTGAATATATATCAAGTATTTTTGAAATGAATGATACTTACCTAGCGCCGCTGCTCAGACAGTTTCATGTTCACTTCTAAACACATCAGTACCATCTGCTGGTTAAGGCATAATTAGGTAGGGGAAGGTTGTCTGAAGTAACTTATAGCACTGGATATCGAAACATGCACTTGCGCTGGTAATGTAGACCTTCAAATTTGATGGTGGCAATGGCCACCTCCAGGTCCGGAAGGGTTAAGCCGCCTCAACTCGATGCTATCGTCTGCGCTCTCTCCCCTTACCAGCGGCTTATGACCACTGTGACCTCACACATTCAAACTTTCGCCACACTGCAGTTGGCTCACCCACTTTGAAGTTCCTCCCTTGCGAAGCTTAGTCTTAAAGCCCTAACCACCTTCCTTGAGATGTGGTACCCAGCCAGGCGCCCTTCTCTTGCTCTCCGTCATTCGTGGTACCATGGAAAAATTAAAGTAGTCGGTAAACCGAAGTAGGTAGGCCCGTAATTCTTCTCACCCACTCGCCTTCAACTCAGGCCTAATTAGGTGCGAAGGAATAAGTCTACTATGTGCACGTGTCTATAAGATGATTTAGGGGAGGTTTAGAGGAAATTATTACTACAGAAATTTAATTATACAAATGATAAGAAAGAAAAAATGCACAGGAAAGGATTTTAATTTTGTTGACAACATATCTCGATATTCTACTGCACTAGACAATTTATTTTTGTCTACGAAATCGAGAATTCGTCATTTCACGTCAAATTAACCACCCCTCCAGGTCGAGTAATCGGTACCAGACTTGTCTGGAATTGTAGAACTACCGGCTTTTCTCATCGGCTGATGTCCGCAAGTTATTGGATGCATTCAAATCATCTTCAAAATGACCCTGTGGACTCTGAAAGCAGAATGCAAGGGATTGACTAACGCAGATATTAATCCTTCATCGGTTATTGCTATTTGAAGATTTACCCTCGCCTTCAAATGACCAGAAATTGTGCAATTGCAGAAATTGACGTGGCATTAACGTGGCATCGATTCAAGAACATCTTTGAGCACACGTGATGTCACCTTTTCATCGAGAATTTAGCCACGTGTGCCAATGCCACGTCAATTTCTGCAATTGCACAATTTCTGGTCATTTGAAGGCGAGGGTTGTGACACTTCTTTTCGTAGAAATATTCCATTGAAAGCCAGCGTCATTTCTTGAAAAATCATGGTCCTTAGCCTCACACCTTGGTTACCTGACATTGCGTCACAGACCTATCATGATTTTGAAGCGACACAACACACACCTATTTACCTCGACCGAGCTGCTGTAATTGCAGACTTAGTTACCTAAGTGGCATCAGTTATCGTGAATAGCATCAAAAAGCACACGTGAGGGGAAAAGGGGGTGGAGGGAAAAGTCACTTTGCTTTCGGCCAGCGCGGCCCAGCGCTGCGGTTAAATTTTACGCGAAGGACGCCATGACAGGCCAATGCGATCAGGCTGATCACAATGCGAGGAGGCCACTTCTTGGAGTTCATGCAAGATCTAGTCCGCCGATTCAGGTAAAGTTTTTTTCTCAAAGATTTCTGGGTCAATTGGAATGCATCAAGCTGGATTTGGTGTGACACTGTGTAGCAGGAGTCCACATTTTACTACGAAGGGTAATGCGATCACCCTGGGTATGATCAGTTGGTGATTGTGAGCGTATGTAAGCTGGCAAACTTGGCAAGGTCCGAAGAGTTCGTCATAGTGGAGGCCGGGAACCTATGGGTTAACCTAAATATAAGTCCTATAAAAAAGGATGCTTGCCTTTCTAATGCCCACGGTTTCAAAGGCAATGGTTACGATAAAGTGGATGCGCACCAAAGAGGAATATGCGTCAATGCAAGCGGTGGCTAGACGGAGGGGGGGGGGAAGGGATGCGAACGGTAGACTTTTCGTGACGTGAAGAGCGCTAGTTGTGGCGCCAGCCTAAAAACAGCTCCGTCCCAACATCACTCCAACTACAAGTGAGGTCATGCGAGACGGCTATATTCTCTAATCAGTTTTGATTTTGTTAGCGCACCTTATATCGAGCCATATTTTGCAACTCTGCCGTGTTATGCATCCCTTCAGACTGCCCTTGGCCAATCAGGCAATTCTAACTCGTAAACTCGTCCGCGAAGAATGAACGAAACAAGCGTGGCCTTGTACGGACTTTTGGCGATTTTTCTACTTGTTTGACCATTGGGACGCGTTTTAGCATCCCCACTTCCATTCTGAACCCACCCAGGAAATCCATACTCATTGCCTTTAAGGCTCTTGAATTGTCTCAACTTAAAATGGTCTATTTCGCACTCAAAACCTTTACTTTTTCACGAAAGACTACACTACAACGTGATGTTACGATTGTTTCAGATGGGGATGCCAGCGATTCCATCCCTGGCCGAGCGCCTTTTCACATGGCTATTGTATTTAATTCGTTGTTACGTAATTGTCGTCTTTATCCTGCCGTTGAGCTTCATCTACAATCTTTTGCTAATCGTGAGGAACAAATTCGTTTACACGATTGGTTCGGCTCCACGAGCTCATGCTCGGAAAGTGACAGCAATTCAGAGACAGGTGAGCACCTCGAGCGCCTCGCCTTTTTTCAGTTGACAGATTGTCTCTCAAATTTAATTAAAGGTACATCAATGGTCACAAAGCAATCGGCGAACGAAGATGTATCCAGTACATTATAATTTATTGAATTCTATATTACGCCCTCCTAACAAAGAAGTGACCCCAATCTACATCGACACCCTAATGGATATTCTTGAGGTACATTAGGTGACAACATTGGCGCCAGTTGGTCCTGAAGTTGAATAAATTAATTCCAGATTAACCGGGAAGCTTTGACTGTCCGTGTTGAGCCAATGATCACCATGAGTGAGCTCTCACGGGTACTGATCCCTGAAGGCTTGCGTTAAAGCACGAGTGGGAACTAGATCGAGTTGAACTACGAATGAAAGATTGATAGTGTTAAAAAAGATTAAGCAAGAATTGTGCTAAGAATGAAAAAGGATGAGTGTAATATATACAGCTATAACTATGATTCTACTTTTACTCGAGGAGTGCGACATTTGTATCTACGTCTTGAGTGGATTGTTTGACCATTCCAACACTATGTTTCAGTGGCTACGTCACACCGTAGTATAAATTACTCAGCCTCCTATCTTTGCTCTGTACACTCAAGTATAACTGTAACGACCAAAGATAACTTTTTCTCTGCGTATTAGTAATACATAAGTGTCTATTACATGTAACCTTAGTACTGTAAGTGAATAGACTGCAGCAATTAATGCAATTCGATACAGCAGTCTTTCTCGAGACTAAATTATCCTCATTTTTGGGATGAGCGGCACGCAAATCAAAAACCGGCTCATTCTTGTGAGCGAGTGATCTGCATATGCGGGTACCTCTACGGTAAATGCACTTGACAAGTAAGAAGCCCATTATAGCAAAGCACTTCTATTCCTCTGCAGGGACCACCGAATGTACAAGTCAGTGTTTTTATCCTCTAGACAGCTGCTAACGAAGTAGTCGCTAGGAAGAACATAGTTATACGTTCGACACCTTAGTGAGTATTCGAGGGATTGGATAATTCAGTGCTTGGTGCTCCGACGACCTCTAAACACACCGCTAGTGATTGATCCCGACCGTTCGGTGGTAAGCGTCCCACTTGCCAATAACACATACCACTCACTTTCACGCCCATAAATCATTCCAAGATCTATATAGCATTAACAATTCCTTAGTGAACGTCGATGCCTCTGAGAGAGGTCAGATACATTTCCGTTCTTCACCGTGTGTGGTTGCAACCAAATTGATACTCCCACTTTCGGCTTGCCTACTTGAAGCAGTTCTTGAGAATTTGTTATATGCCTCTTTCGGACGACGTAAGCAAACCTAGCCTTGTTGCTCTTCAGCTGGGACAGTATGCTGATGGATGAAGTCCCGACGGTGACGGACACTCAAAGGCATTAGAACCGCCGACAATTTGGTGCTTACCTAAATTAAGCCTATAAGAGAGCCGGGTCGTCCTTCTCCTTAGTCCCTGGGTAGAAAACCACCCTTCTGGCGGAGTGCATGTGACCAGTGCACGCTTGCGTCAGCAATTCTCTATACCACCAACGATTGGAAGTAATACCGCCGACCGCGGGACTCCATCCTCCCCACCTTCAGTCATACGCTCCAGCCGAAACGCAAAGCTGGTTATTACCTCCTTTAAGGCATCTCGCCATAATAGATCTCAGCACTGTGACTCGCACATAATCCAGCGTTACTATCACGTCACGCGCTCCATCTTCCCGCCCCAATCTGACCCCCCTGCTCACAGATTTATTTGCTACATTTCGAGGCTGAAACAGTCAGCTGCCTTTCTGGCTTGCATCGAGTCTTTTCCGACAAAGAGCATGAAGAATAGTGCAAGTAGTCATGTTAACCAACGCGCCCACACGGCTTATTCGTGTGGCCTACAGCATTCTGGGGAGTCATTTCACAGCGAAAGCAGCTTTAATTTTTTACCCAATTCAGTGAGACTGCATCGTATAGAGTAAAATGCATACTGTTGAGGAAAACGCTAGTGATTTCTTGAAAAAAAAAGCTGAGAATTTACGTGAGTCAATTCTAGTGCCAACTGATCGATCTCGGAGCTTCGTTGGCTCGGCAGGACAGATTGGAGATTGACCTCCGTTTGCCACTAGACGCCATTTGCCATTTGCCGCTAAACCACCCCCACCTTCCCTCCCCCCTAAATGATACATGAATTGAAATATGACAATTTCTTTTCGAGTACAACAACTTTTCAGATGCGATAAATGGTCGAGGAGCAGATGTGTCTGGTAGAAAGTACGGTTTATTCCAACACATCTGTCTATCTTATGAGCTTGTAATGCCCGATGGAAGCGTTGTCACCGCTTCAAAGGTTGGTTAGCTATCAAGGCACGTCCAAATGCTTTTGCTCCCACCCAAGGGTGGAGCAGCTCTAGCGTGGATGACATGGTGCAGGAAAGGCAGGAGGTGTGGAGTGTAGGACATCCACCGGCCCGGATGAAAAGTGCATTTCAAATAAAACGTCGACATATCAATATCTTATGCTTATTAGGAACCCGAAACATTGCTCTCTGTGACCAAGGATAAGATAGTAAGGGGTGTCCCTCCCCCGAACATTTTCGCCGTGGTAAGCTCATAAAATTGTCCATCCTTAGGGCATTTAATTGGTAGTTTGCGAAGTCCTGTTTCTCGCAACCAGAATACGGAAAGATTGATGTACTAGGACTTGCCGCCTTCGATTACCGGAATGTATTTAATTTATAATGGTAAGATTTTATGCGAAAGGGGAGAGGTCTTTAAGTAAATATGAGATTTTTCACTCCATCTCAACTCCTCCACTGAAGAAGCTTTTTCGTTCTAAATGTAATAGATCCTCGATCGCTGTCCACAGAAATCAGATTTTCATATGCTGTTGGTATTTTTCATTATGTTTGCAGGACAAGAAAGGCGATGCCGAGACGCAGGCACTTTTCTACGGTGTTCCATGGAGTGAAGGTACACTAGGGATTATGGTGGCAGCCACTCTTCGACTGATTCCGATAAAGCCATTCGTCAAAATCACCTACTCACCGGTTCGCTCAGCTGAGGTGCGTTGATGTTTAAATGCTGATTGTTGGTAAATTTCTTCTCTCTTGACCAGGATGAGCTGTTCAAAATTGATTAACTTCTTCCTGGGTTTAATGGGATTTGACAATACATAGCAACTTGTGAAGGCCACAAGCCATGTTCGTCGCTAAGCATTTTAATCTATGAAGAACGTGGGGCGCACACTTCCCGTTAAGCAAGAGGGATGAGCGGCTTGGCAAGCATATGCGAGATTCCATATCAAAAGTGTGGCAAAGTCTTTTAACTACAGTTCTCTTATCATTGAAAAAGCACCACGATTGTGTTGGAGGCCAGAGAAGGGGAGACCCACCTAGTGGAAGGACAGGCGGACACTCTCTAAGGGTGGTGAACTCTGCGCATTTCGCATCAAGATATCATCGGCGATGTGCAGCTGTTCCTCGCGCGATTACGCCGCGGCACGCCCACTCTTCGCCGCTAGCCTCCATGAGAGGAGCAGAGAGCGTACGAATGTCACATTCTACTCAGCTGTATTACAATAGAGATGTGTAAGCAGAAAGTATTAGCGGACGGATTACTAGATTGCTTATCTTCAGTACTTTTATGGTTTATTAGGGACTGATTCTTTAACCACTATAGAGGGGGTTTTAGCAGGGTCAACTGTTCGTCCGGCCGATCCAGACTGGAGTCATGTCTGCGATTATTGGAAAGGGGTCCATTTTTTTACATTGTAGGGGTATCGTTTTTGATTTTGACTTCTTCAGCTTTTGACAAATTGATAGAAATTAGGCAAATGGGCAAAATTAGATCGCTTGCCATTTCTGATATTATCAAGCTCTCCCTGTTCCCTGTCGACCGGCATTTTGAAGGGACAGCGGGCGGAGTCGCGTCTGGTCATTCTGTAAAACAGTCGTGATGATGAAGGGCATGTGTACGAGCCATGAAGGTGGTCGGGGGTGGAAGAAGAAGCGCAGATGTCCTCTTTCACTGGAGGCGGTAGGAGTTCGTATCGAGGCCATCTAAGGGGAGGTCTGAAACCCTCCACTTTTTAGAGTGAATGGTAATGATTCAGCCCGGTTTACGTTGAAAACGAGGCAAACTTTTTGTTCCTCACCGTGTCGCCAAACACTGACAGTTTAAAAGGATTGCTCTTCAAGCTTCTATACTACTTTTACGGCCGCCACAGCGCTTCAATAGGGTGTGGAGCCTAAAAAATTGAATAGCGCACCTTTATTTTCTCAACACTGCGAGACATAGAGTCAAACCTATGTTTATCTTTTACTTCTAATCACTATTGAGATTTTTCAAATTGTTAATGATCTATTTTGGAAAATGTAGTACTCTAATCTGGAGACTTTTTTTCGAGAAAAAAAATTGAAATTTCAGGAAATGCAATCAAAGCTCACTGAAGAAAGCCAATGCCGAGAGAATGAGTTTGTCGAAGGAATGCAGTTCTCGCCGAGTTCCGGCGTAGTTCTGCGTGGAAGGTTCGTTGCTGGTTAAACCACCAACCTCCAGAATCTAAACCTAATTTTTAGGTTTTCTGAAGGACCTCCTAAAAACTGGGGAGCTGCAAATAGAATCGGCAGATGGTACAAACCATGGTACTACACTCATGTTCAAAGCATAATTAATACTACTAAGGTAAGTGCAAGAAATTTTTTAGAATGTAATCTAAAAGGCAAAAAGGTAAAGGTATAGGTAGGGTTCGAGTCAGAGAACATCTTGTGGGTGTGTCATGTTCGGAACCTTTGAATATTTTCGTATATCCATTTGGATTTAATTTGATCACGTTGGATGGGTTGTATTCCAAGTAGGTGTTCTTCACGGGTGTTTTTGCTCTTTAATCTACTCCGACATCGATTATCTAGAAGCTGGATTAGGTAGCTACCAGAGAGGCTCTGCTGTTCTGGAAAAGGATCTGACCCAGCAGATCATACGTGTACTCATAGTGTCGTGAATGGTCAGCCCGCTCCTCGACGCCCTTATCTCCAGCCAGGGCTTCCCGTCGACGCACTACGCTGCTCCTGCGCAGGAGGAGCGGATCCATCATCCAGGGGACTCAGGGAGCGCCCGCCGCGGCTCAGCCTACCCTGATAGTAACCGGAACGGGCTTAGCAAGCTGTGCAGCTCTACTGCCGCTGATACACACAAATACAACAGACCCAGATATGGGGCGGTATTCAATCCTTCCCCCAGGGGGATATATCCCCCTACTCTGATTCAATCCTCTGGGGGGACAAAAAAGGGTTGCGTCATAGGACCTAGCATACCTCTGTGTTTCTACCTGCCAGACAGTTAGAGCAGCGCGACCCCTCAGGGGAAAGAGTGCTTCATCAGTGGAGGGTAGTAGCGCTGCTCTAACTGTCTGGCAGGTAGAAACACAGAGGTATGCTAGGTCCTATGACGCAACCCTTTTTTTGTCCCCCATATAACTGAATCAGAGGAGGGATATACTGGTTTGGCGAAGGATTGAATACCGCTCACGATCTAAGGCCGGCCATGATGAGAGAGCGCATTGGAAAACCGATGCCGCGTGTTTCGGCCGGCGCGCTTCAAGCAACATCTCACGGTGGACTCCCGTGATAGCACCATACTGCAATCAAACCAATGCAAGGAGTGAGATAATCCGTAAGACTAATGATGCGTTGATGTCTTCAGATGCCTTCAAATGAACATGAATTACTTCCAAACTTCCAACAATTTCAGCAGGAATATACTGAATTTGTTCCACTGCGAGATTTCTATCATCGCCATTCGAAGAGCCTTTATTGGGAACTTAAGGTCAGAGATTTAGCCAATACTTATAACTTTTCTGGCTCAAGGCCTTAATTTGACGGCTAAGTTTTCAGGATTACATTCCGTTCGGCAACACTTTACTTTTCCGATTGTATTTCGGCTATATGTGTCCTCCTAACGTCGATCTGATGAAGGTAGGATTTGTTTGGTTGTGAACGACCGTCGACCATCAGAAAATGTTGATCTGGTATAATTGCTCTTGAAATTTTCTGCTCATGGTTATTATCTCAGATGTTCAATCCTACCGTGATGAGCTCAAGATTTGACAAAGGCCGTGTACGACATGATTTTCTCATTCCCATGGAACACCTCGACGAAGCCATGGAAGTCTGCGATAAAGAGCTCGAGGTCTGGTTGAACTTTCTGAGCTAATTCCATAAGAATTCGAATAAATTGGGTCCAATATCTTTATAACCCCAAACGTATCCTCCGCCTTTGAGCAAGAACATAGTTGCTCTTATGGTTAGAATGGGAATTATGGAATAGGAGGCCCTACTGCAAGGAAACTGTAACGTGAAAAACCCAACACCCCATATTAAATTTAAGGGCCGCAGCGGTCAATATGGAGTGATGGATGTCGAACAGACTGAAAATGAAAAGCAAACAAACGATAAAGCCGTTTACAACTGTCCCTCTATTCCTCCGCGAAATAAGGAAGGGGCGGGGCCAAGAGTTTTCTGAACCTGTCTGCTCCACGGCTCCACTAACCCACTCGTATTTGAATTAGTAGACACGCCGTAATCCACGCTGCGTGTCATAGGTGTGCACGAGGTATCTCGTCCATAAGTTAAGATTAGTCGCCATAAGTTCACTTTGTAAAGCCCTAGCGCCATTGTCGCGCATTTCGAGCCGCGACAACGGCACATCTGTGATACTCGTGGGCTACTCTATCCCACCCACAGAATAGATTCTTCGACACGACTCTGCTGGGTT
>MU870264.1:12391-25801 GCA_036418205.1 Ostertagia ostertagi | reverse complement strand
CTGATAGAAAGTAAACACTGGACAAAAAGGTTTGGAAAAGATTTATTAAACTCTAAAATCTATTCATTTGAAAAGGAAACAACAAAACCAAGGAGATCTTTCGTAAACAAGTTTAAAACACCGGTAATGAGATATATAAATCATTATTGGGCACGAGCAGACTTCCTCTGCGAATACACTTTGAAGCGAGCATAAGCCCGAGCAAGCATACTGTAGCAGTGTTGAACCTGAATTTCAACTCTTTTCCTTGAATAATTAAAACATTTGACCACGAAATACACAGCTCAAAGGACGCTTCGAATCGTTCGTAAGCAGAACAAACGTTTTGTTTTCCAAATTGGCGTTCTGCTTCTCGTAGCTGATTGTTTTCATAAGTGTGAAGAGTTTGGATCATTCGTTGGAGCTGAAATTGTTCTGAATATGACACACTCAAATAGGTTAAGCACATTCAACAGCTAGAAATCATTTAGAGATTGCATGACCACCTCACCTTATCCTCTAGTTCAGGTGTGACTGGCGGAAAGCACATCCAAAAATGTTTTAAAAGTTCTGCGACTGCATCATGGATAGCTCGCAGTTCATTGAGTTGAAGAGGTGACAATCCCCATTCTGATGGATCACCACATCCTTCTTCAGCTCTGTCATGCTCGGTACCATTCTAAAAACACATTAGAACGCCTCAGTAATGCAGAAGACGTATGAAAAATACCCACAACCTCACCATATCACTATCGGTAACTTCGAAATTAACTAGCTCTTCGTCTTCGGGAATCAATATATCCTGGAATGATTGTATAAGCCGACTTCCTTTAAAAACTTTGCTGTACATTATCTTGGAAGATAAGAAAATCACCTCATCTGAAGAGCTTTCCAAGAGTGTAAGAACAACGTCCTTGAAATTGGCAGCTTCCTCAGGTGAAAACCTTCGCTGGAAAATGGTCGGTGAAACATACTGCATAGAACAAAACAGAAAAAGATGCTGCAAGCAGGACCACCAAGCTACTGTTGGGCAACATTTAACATTACAATATGATACAATTGTAATGCTTTTACAATTACGGAACAACACAAATGTGCTGATGTAGGAAAAACAGAATTTTAAGAAGAGGGAGCATTACCATTACTGCTGGACAGGAAAAATAAATTCAAAAGCAATTCTACATACGCCATAATATCATTTGCTCTGAAGCCTCGGAAAAAGATGACCACTCTGAGAACCAAGGAAACAAAAAACAAGAACGGTAGTGGAGGGAGGACTAACATTTACGCCTTCGTGATCAGCATTGATGCTGAGGTTCAGACACTCCTGCGGCCCAACTTGATCCATCAATTCACTTGACTCCAGTCTACTTTCTTCCTCTTCAATTATCCTCTGAATACAATTAACAGTAGTTTTGATGAACCAGTAAACACCGTAAAGAAGTAGAGTTCTGACAACTCTGCGACCCACAAAATCAATACCTACACATAAAAAGGGGAAGCCTCACATTCAAAACACCGAAGCCTGAGAGTTTCGATGGAGAGCTGCTTTCATCCGAAGTAGAGGTGGATGGTTTCAAAGCAGACAGTATTTTTTCGGATAAGTAATTACAACGCCTAACAAGAGTGGTCTTCGCAGATGGTTTGGAGGTCTCCGGTTTCTGAATGAAAATTTCCAAAACTCATCAAAATGGGAGAAAATAACGTGAAATCACCGTGAACTCTTTGATAACATTGTCGTCTAGATGTTCCAAGTCAAATCGTTTGCGATAAACACCATCACCATGCATTTTATCCATTTCAGCCTCATCCATTCTTACGCAGTCAGAAAATGGATCATTGGGATTAGGCAGTACCTTAAGATCAGCTTTCATAGTGCAATTGAAATGAAAGTAAGTGAAAATGTTTCATTACAACACGACACCTCTCTTTCCCTGTGGAAGTAGTGTGACTGGAAAAACTTCGTCCAGAATTGCGACTCAGTCATCTCATGGGGAACAAGCTCGAGATGTTTCTTCTCAACTAAAAACACCGACTAACACATGTTCAACTACAAGGAAGTGAGATTAAAATTAACCTGCTGGATAAGTGTTGAAAACTGCTTGAATGATTTCAGTATTCAGATTTAACTTTATGCCATTTGTTCCCTCTTGTTGCACGATATTTGTGAGGAACGCACCACTTATTCCAGTTTTATCTTCTACAGTACCACTCTGAAAAGTAAAGAACCAAAACGCCATCTCAGAAAGAGCAATCTTAAAACAGAACATATAGGAGAGACAATCTCATCAAGCCTTACAGAGCTGTAGTAATCGGTCCAGAAATCCTGAGCACTTATCAATTTGGAAGCCACGAGGTGAGTATACAATTGATCGAGCTGTTTATTCTCTCCGAGAATTCGTTGTTTCTCCCTAAGTTCGGTCTGCTTGATATCGTGCTCATTGGTTGCAGCTAACTAAAAAATGTAAAGTTGAATGTAACAGACTGCATTAGTATGATTAAAAGAGCATAATTTTTATGATTAAAAGAGCATAATTTTATGCAAATACCTAACAAGGCGTTTGTTGAAAAAAAAGAGTGATATACACCCCGATTGAAAACTCCCCATTGTGTAAAAGTGGATGCTTTCACATTTGTAACACAGTATTGCAGTGATGGATGTTGGAAAGAAATGCCCAAAACATATCTTTGAGCTAGATTATATTACAGTACTATGAGAATGGGTCAGAGAAAGATTCACAACAGCCCTTAGATTCTCTTTTCCCCTCCTTCCAATAGTAAATATGGGCGGAACGGCTTCGACAACAAGAAAAAAAGCAAGTAGTTCGCAAACCAACCTGATTAACCCGTTGACGGTGGGCAATCAAAGACTGTTGAAGCGTTTCCTTGAGGAGATCCCGTTCCTTGATCAAGGCCTCTTTGTCAAGCGCAGGATTCAAGAACACGAACGTTGCTTGGTCATCATTTTGAAGCACCAACTGCAACTGAACCTTCGACTTGTTAGGCGGAGAAACACGCTGACCTAAGAGAAGCAAATATCCACCCAAAGAAATAGCAAAGGATATCCTTCTAGTTGGAACGAAAGAAGTAATAAACCTTTGATTTGCATGAATTTCACGTAAAGGATTTCCGGTCCAGCATTATCTCTCCATTCCACATGTTCCCTTAAATGATCACACTTGTCCTTTTGAAGAAAAGAAGAAACATCTACTTAATGCGTTCTATGCCGCACACCTCACCTAGAAACAAACAGCCAAATAGCAAGTTAAGGCCTCCTTAAACGAAAAAACAATAAATGAACGCAAAAAAGTAGACAAATGTACTTGTACAACAGCAACCGGCCAATTGGTGATCTTCCATCCCCAGACTTCCTATACTTCACGTGATCCAGGGAGAGCAGCAGCTCAGACGTGTCGATCATTCTTGAATGTGTCGTTATAATTTCCAGCAGAACAAGATATCCTAACACCCGCACTACACTTCCCGAACATTTCGGGATTTTGAGTTTCGAATCGTAAAATGACTGGTGGTATACGTAGCGCTTCTACGTATACCACATCTTACAGTACGAGCATCAGTGTGATCTCTTGCCCGCAAATATTTTTTGGCTTATTTTCTTGTTTTTTGCTCATCTTTTTTAGTATGTGGGGTGGTTCAGGGTGAATTTCCTGTTGTGCAGATGTCGAGATTTTGATGCTTTTTCTGTAAAAATCACAGGTGGTGGTGTACACTTTCCAAGTTGTGCTGTAAGTTTAGAATTCGTCTAACAACCATGGCAAAGGAAACAAGCCGCTCCCCAGGAAGCGAAACGCGAATTTTGGTACCGGATGATTCGAATAACGTAGAAGGAGTGCTATCATTCTCCACCCCGATGACAGCTTCAGTACCACCCATAGAGAACGAATCCGAAGAAAATGAACGTGAACGAGAGAAAAAGTGGAATCGGAAATCCCTTGATGAGCACAAAACGAAGCGGAGAGAGACGTCTACGTCATTTTCTAGTTTCCTCCATCGTTTCACTAGATCAGAGGATAAAAAGGAGGACAAACAAAAAATTTCGATATGCGAAGAAGAAACACTTCATCGACCAGATAAGCTGCCGCTACCTGATATCGAGGAAAACTGGTACGAAATGAAACACATGGGAATGGACGGTTTTCGCACTGCTCTGGAAATAGGTTAGTTCCTGTTTTGAAAATTTTCTGTTGGTCGTGATGTAGAGAACTTTATACGCTTCTGAATAGTCATCAGAAACCATCTTACAAAAGTTGCTATGTCAAGAATGTTTTAAACAGTCATTAATTATACCATTATATGTATAACATTTAAGGACACGAAGGCGGTGCGGCAATCTACGAATGGAAGGTCGACTCTTTAGAGGAGTCACTTCTAACGGAGTTTGTACCTGCTCGTAAGGAATTGATACGTGTTGAACACTCTGATCCTGATCTGGACGACTTGGAACGCTCAATGCTGAAGCTTCTTGAGGAATTCCGGAGTGGCCAAATGCGATCATTGACTGACGAGCAAATGGAGAGCATGCGAAAAATGAAAAAAGAGCATGAAGATGTTACGAATCTTCACCTAGCGCTTTACAATCTCGACAAAACTGGATGTGAGAGAAGTGAAGAGGAGTTAGATGTTATGTACGACAAGCTCAGCCAAAAACTTCTTTCTATGCATGGCTGTATGCCAGCATTTGTCCATAGTGATTAGTTCAGCATTTCACTACTTTCTAGGATACATTTCCATCGAGACATACATTTGCTAAATGTTGCTTTAGTATCCTCAAACAGGGGCAGTCGTGAAATACGGAATCTTATCGGGAAGGAATGTTCCAACTTTTTGAAAAGAAGAGGGGAAGTGGACATTTTTCAAGTTGCAAAATGTGTAGTTTCTACGGTTTATTTTCCTTGCCGGCCTGCTCACTCATGCGCTTGGCTATCACGGGTAATGAAGATGAGAGATCTAAATCATATCCGAAGGTCTCTGTAATTTCTCCATGTTCTAGCTCTGCATAGTATAATTGTATGTATTTTGATTCCTAGTCCACTCTTTGAATGTCCCTGTGCTTTTTCCATGAGTCTTGTCTTTGTATGTGTCTAGTTATTGCTTTCTTTGAGTATCGTCATGTACATATGCTAAACGTATGTTGATAATAAATTTGTAGGTAATTGGACAGCTTGTGGAAGCTGAATGAGTGCTATAATAGCCAAGCTCTTCACCGACATGCCTAACATCGAGGGACTACTAAAGATCATTAATGAGATTCCTGAAGGCGATGGTGAGCCAGTCTAATTGTTCCACTAAAAACGTCTTCCTTAATTTACTCTATCCCGCGAAATTCGTTACTGTTGATGTTACTCCTTTTTAATCCGTATGCTTTTCAGAAGGCGCTCCTGAAAAGGTCGCTGAAATTGCACGGAAATATAAGGACGTCTTTGAGAAGAAGCCTGGAGAAGTAGAGCACTTCCTTACAAATTGCAATCCGAGGATAGGATCGGTAAATTTTCTGTTATTAATCTCGTTTATCCAAACGGGTCCAAACTGATCAGCAAGATCAGGTTAACTTCATTCTTCCTTAATATGTTTGAAAGACTCTCATTCTTCTTAATATGTTTGAAAGACTCTCATTCTTCTTAATATGTTTGAAAGACTCTCGTCGAGTTTTTCTTTCTCGCTAAATTAATCGTACACAGCTTGCGACTTCAACGGTTGCGGTACACGCCGATGTGGTTCGCGGTAGGCAGCTTACCTTGCCCTCTTCCGTTCAACCCACTGTTTAGGAACGGTTATGGTTGCTTAGCTCTTGCGTGGTCAGCCAGGCGACATTCTGCACTGCACAGTGACATTCACGCTGCTAAACAAACACTGGATCCAATTTTTCTACAGCATACGAATGGTAAAGGGGTTCTTCGGCACCACTATCCCATTCGCATAGAAGAATGCGACCTCAAATGCTTGAACTATCGCTTTATGAATCATTTGCTTGATTTCAGAGGAGTAGATGCTGTCAAATTTTAACTTCTCTCATATTCAGTCGAAGCTAATCCATCTCAGAGAATTGCACAATTGCTCTCCCTATGTTTGATGAAACTATTTGAGTCCAATTTGTTCCTGGGCTCTTTTCCTATGTAGTCTCTGTTTCTTTTCAGTCTTGCTGGTGCCATCGTTTTCTACAATAAGAATCTTGTCGCAAGTTGACCGAATATAGGATATGCTCCTATGTTTTTTGTTTATTACTCAGCAGGCGTTTTGTCAGGGTTCTGAAACCTGGAACAGTGCAGAGGCATATTGGGCGCACTCGGTTACTCACTGAAGCTCGTCTTCAGATCTTCTTCCCCTACAGTCATACATGATTCCTGTCCTATTTTGTCTAGGCACAGCTACTTCTAGACGCGAAATTATCACTTTTATAGAATACTGGTCCGTTTTGAGAAGAGAAACTTTCTCGTCGTAGTCAGTTTTCTAACTTTTGGCCTCGTGCCTTGGACCTTTCCATTTTTTTTCTCAGCAGTCCATGATTTTACAGTTTTTTTTGAGGCTGAATTTTTTTAGGCAGCAATGATGGTAGCCATCAAGGCCCTCTATGATAGTTCCATCGCAAAGAATAATGAGCAGGGTGCTGACAGAGCTGTTGAATTCCTAAAACATTTCATTGAGAGTGGCAATATGGTAGTGGAGCATTTGAAACTTGTTCCAGATGTCGGTTAGTCCATTTATTGTCATTCTAAAATGTACATCTCTTGACATCAAGGAAGCGGCGGACTTCACAGAATAATCTCGTATTCAATATATTTTTTTTCAGTTTTTCCGCTTGCCAGGAATGCCGTTAACTATTGTCTAAGGAAAAAGAATGAAGTGAGTTGAGTTTTGGAGTTTTCTCTTTTCTGTACAAATTTGTTCCGAAAACGGCACCACCTTGTTCAGCCTCAAATAGGGCTTGATCTCGCTCTATCGGCAATGCGAGTATTGGTTGATCCTAATGAAGGTGTTGTGTCCTCTCTCCACTCCGCCTTATTCGCTGTTTGTGTTCGTTTGAACAACGTTGACGCGGCCCTGCCATACATATATAGAAATGTCACTGCTTTAGTAAATGAGGTGCGTTTTTTTATTCGAAGAAAACTTGAATATGGGCGCATTTCTGAGCTATCACCAGGAATACATTTTACTGTTCAGTTTCTACCTTCCTCTGCTTTTCCTTTGCTTCAAGAAATGTAATGAAATTTAACTGTTTGCATTGTCATCTTTACGATTCTTCATCAACTAAGGATTACTCCTATTTTCCGCGCTTTTTTTTGCAACCACTTGTTAATTGTTAACAGAGTCCTGTCAGCACATCTGACTCAACTACGGAAAATGTGCAACATGTTCGTAAACAGCGAGCGATTACTGCACCAGTGCCGGTCTACTTTGAGTCAAAGTATATGCTTTTGTATCTCTACTATGGAGCTATTCTTCTAATGAGAAGGGTGAGTTCTACATTTGTTATTGCGTTTTGTATTATATCTGAGGTCGGGCTTTGAAATCGTGGTAATTAAGAATGAACTACGCCGTGCTATTTCTCTATTGGAAAGTGCTATATTGATACCTGGTTCTGCTACAAGTGTCGCACAGCTGGATGCACTAAAAAAGTGGGTTAAGTACCTTCTCCAGAGATTATATTTTTGGTGTCCCATTTTAGTTGTTTGAGTTCCATTTTCTACTGGCAATGGCGATTCTCCCTCTTATTTCGGAATAGTTTGTTATCCAAAAATCCTTCCTCTGAATCTATTCTATTCATGAGAATTATATTTAGATTCTATCTCGCGAGCTTGTTGTATTCTGGTAAAATTATCATGCCAGCTGGTCGCTCATCAGCGTTAACTCGCGCTTGGAAACTGGTAGGGGATCCATATGCGCTCTTGCGACGGCTGTTCAGTCAGCCGGAGATCGAGCAAGTGCTGTAGAGAAAGTGCTCAATGACAACAGGAAGGTGTTCACTGAGGTGCGTGGCGAGAAGAGCTTGATTTTCATTAACGTTATTATGGATGCTCCACTTAGGATGGCGCAGTAGGGCTGATTACACGAATTATAAAGGAACTTCGAGAGAAGGCAGTTCTTTCTGTTGCAAAGGTTGGTTGTAATTCTTACCATGCATGCTGTGATGCGAATAACCAATTTTTACCGTTTGCAGTCATTTTCATCAATTCCTCTCGCTGATTTGGCTGCTCGAGCATATCTTGATACGGACGCGGCAGTCGAAATAATGGAAGTAAGTATAGGTAGATTTTATGCTCAGTAGAACCTTATTTTATGTGATATATTTCAGACACTGTATTCAAGCGTGGAAAATTGCTAGCTGAGGTTTCTATAAGTGAAGGTGTTGTTCGGCTTGAGGTCGTTCCAGAGAAAATAAACAACCATGATGTTGTTTCTAAATTAGAAAGGTATGCTTTAGTACTTATAGGTTTGAAAAGGCAGTAGTATATGTATCAGTGGTTATGAGCGATCAATTTTCTCGCATTCGACAGTTTCGTTGATCAGCGTTTCTTTACCAATTTCTCAGAACTGATCGCAAAAATGGAAGGTGATTGATAGCTGTCTGTTTCAGTCCTTGAATTTTACCATAACTGTCTCGCAGGGTGCAACCTATCATGTTGTGAGACTGTAGAAGTGGCTGGGTGCCGAGTCACCTCTGTTATTTTAGATACATCTGGAAACCGTTCTCTTGAGCTATGCCTTTAACTTTATCAAGAAATTAGGAAGTCAGGCGAAGGGTTTCTCTTGGGTACGGTCATCGTTACAAAGTTGATTTCAAAAAGGGAAGTGCCTAGCTTGAATCGATGCTGCGAGCTCAGGGTTTTGCTAGGACCTTCAAGTTAGATCAGTATGCTATACGAAGTTATTACGTAATCGTTTACGGAACCATTCTCAGGTGTAGGGATTAGTATCTTCGACACTTACACCTTGCACTGCTTAAAACATTCTAGTCAGTGACTATTGAGCAGTATTACTTTTTTTCAGGTTAAACGTATTACGGCAGGAGATGGAGAGAATGGATGCGGTTGCTCAACTTCACCCTGCTCTTCTGCAAAGATGCATGAAAACTACCGCATTGTTGCCTTATTGTTTCCCAACGAACGAGGATGAGGGTCTTGGAATGAGTAGCAGTCCTTTGGAATACTAGTCATTCTTCAATGTCGGATTAGAGGTAGTCAATATTTTAATTACTTTGGCGTGCCTGACTCAGAGAAGAGCATAATATCGATGAGTTTCAGGAATGCCGTGGACGGTGCAGTCCCGTGATAGAGATAAAAATGGTGTACATTGATTCACTCTCCGCTCTCATGTAGATAATTTGTCCGCCTAAAGGAACTAAGTATGCTGCGCTCATTTTCTTAGATTAGTGTTCGATGTGCTGAGACTTCAATTGCCGTTTAATTTTTTGCATACATTTTTTTTTGCGACAGAGCTAGGAAGATAGATCTACATGGTACCATCACTCTTTCCTTACCTTCTCCTTTGCTATTGTTTGGTGAAACATTCGGGTCTTCAAGAACTGTTTATACTAATTTTTTATCTGCAATGAAAGTTTTCACATTTGATGAGTTTCCACTGTTTTATGAGGCATTCCTCACTTTATTTTTTAACATCATTTCGTCTCATTTGTGTTAAATTGTGATGCAATTTACGATTTCGTATGTTTGTGTTATCTGACAACTTTTTGTTCACGTGTTGTAATTATCGGTCTAAATGGCGCAGTAAAAACCGGTTAGCGATCTGGGCCTGTTGCTTTCAGCTGTTTCTTTTTCACGGGACAGTTCTTGATTAGTGATATATCTGTCATCCATTTAACATTCTTCCAGTTTTATTCAATCCTGATGTGATGTTTGACGTAATATGTCGCTACAAAGATTCCATGTCGTTCTGTCTATCTGTTTTCGTATCAATCGATATTGCTTTGATTGTTTAGCAGTGTTGTGATGCAGGTTTCGAAGCTCATATCACTACCTTCGAATGTTGTTGTTCAATTCGCACTAATTTTCAAGTAGATACTATCTCCTATGCCTTATATGCTAATATCAACGCAAATTCGACTTGAAGTGGGACCGACGTTTGTGGGAGACGGAGAAAGCGACAAAGAGCTAATGGAACGGTTAGAGGCGAATCCTTCACGACAACTTGGCAACGAATTTGTGGCAAGTTGTTCTTTTTCTTGATTCCTGGAATCTTGATTTTTGTCGCATCACTACGGTTTTTTTGCAGGAGTACATGACAGCATTAGCACCTCGTCAAGTACTGGACATTTTAGAAAAGGAGGGTTGGAAAGTGGTTGGAATGGCCGGTATCGGTCAAACTTGTGCATGGACCCTACATAGAGAATATTGATGTTTTGTTGCTCATCTGTAGTTTCTGCATTCCATGTGCCTTACTCTCGTTCCATTATCGCAATAAAGATTCGACTGAACCATATACAAACTGTGACACCATTATATATTTCTTCGTTATCTAGTACGCCATAGAGAACTGTTAATTTTTCATCTTCAGTGACATCCCTGAAACTGGATGCTTGAACACACGACTTGAATCCTTACCTAGCCCGACAGTGGAGATCTTCGTAGATCCATGGTGAGCAGACATTCCATTTTCTCTTTAGTTCGCAAAACATTTGTTAAGTTCGTTTTTTTTTCTGTGCAGTGTATAGTACAACTTCATTTAGGTTCAAACTGCTACGTTAGTTAAGATCGCTGCTGGCGGATTTTTGGTAGGGTCGACGGCACTGTATTTGGCACAGAAGTCTGTGCAACGCAAAGTGCGAAATTTTCCTCATTACATCGAAAGTTTGGAAATCGTCGCTCAACATGACCGTGCAAAAGTGAGCTCAATCTTCCAATGACATCTAGTTTCCCTTTTCAACTTCTCAAGCTAAAGTATGTGTTGTGCTAATAATTCATTGGCGTTCTCCTAATGTTTTGTTCAGGATGCATTAGGCCCACCGATCAAGGTTGGATCAGTAGACTTAGCAGATCGTCGGCATAATTTCGTAGGAAAAACCACAAGCATGGTGAGTTGTCAAACCGATCATGCTAAACTGATCATTGGGCAGCAGCAGCGCATTGGAAGCATGCGATTATCCAATTCATTCATACGAATCAAGGAAGGTAACATGATGCAATTTCATGGGAAGGACATTCAAACTTTGCCATTGGAACGCTCAGTTGTTTTGACGGGTGACAGATTCCTAACTGGGATAAGCTGTCCCTCAGCCGATCTAGAGCGGGTAGTGTTTGCTTCTGTGTGGTAGCGGTGGGGTTGACGACGGTGAAAAGATCAAGTGTGGGTTGTATTTTAAGGAGTTGAGGGCTTTGCTTGTGAGAAATGGGTAACTTTTGTTCTATTCTTGTTGTTTTTTAACCTAAAAAGAATTATGAAGTGGACATTATAGAGCATTTGCCGTTTCTTGAGAGACATTGTGCTAATCTCTCCCTCGACACCCCGGTTTGGGTATTTTGGGGGAAGGAATTTAGTCAGACGACTGGTCTCAGAATCCAGTGGTACAAAAACATGGTGGTGAGGGGCGGGAGCGTCGAGAGAGACCCTTTAAGAGGAGGGCAGGGGATCATAAAATTTCTAAAATGAGGCATTTGTGAACATGACCTTTTGATCCTGTCCCGCGATACAAGCACAATGTGACGTGCTAGCTCAGCGGAGTATGTTTACGTTAGGCTGTCCTGACCAAAACGTTCCAAGTTATTACAGTTGCGGATTCCAGTGACAGGAACAATATCTGGCGGTTACATGGACGTCATGGCTGTGCGAGATGATGAAAGCAAACCTTTTGTCACGGCAAAAATAAGGTAGGCGGCTTGTCGTTTGTTGCTTGAGGCAAATAGTCTGAAGCCATGCTCATAATCCAAGGGAGGCTTTCTTATTTTCAAATGCTTAATAATTTATTCATGATGCGTATGCGTTCAATGTCGTTACTGAATGTTTTTTATACTTGCTTTTGTTGAGCATTTGGATGCGTCGTAATGCACGTGAACAAAAACACTACTAGGCCATTGGGAAAATATGTACACTTTGTTCAAGTTCCCAGACTTCCGTCAACCAAAGGTTCTCTAGGTGGGAGGGTTGAGCCTAAGATCTGAAATAGTGTATATGTTTATGTTCATTATAAAGGGAGGATATGGTAAACCCAAGAAGGACAAGACACGTGCGCGGCGAAAGGCGAGCCCGTAGCGGTTCTAGCTTCAGCAAGGCCGTAACCGTAGTGAGCATCGTCTTCGTAGAGAGCCCATCTCCGGTGCCTTAATGACAGTAGCGTGTCGGTACTGATAGTGACTTTTATCAACGCCGTTACTTTTTCATTTTGGAAAGATATTTCACTTCTGCAGTTCTTTGTTTCAGTTCATCTGTATATTACGTTATCAATCAAAGCATAGTTTCTTGGCATGATGCAGGATATTGGAATTGACATGTCCTAACGAACTCGGTCTTGGTTGCTTTCTCACTAAAGCGGAAATCATAAGGCGGAGTGGGGTCCAGTCTCGCCAATATTTGGCTGCTTTTCTTGATTTTTTAACACTGTATCACGTACCACTTCTAATCAATTCCGAGGGCGACCGAATATTCGCGCCAACTGCCTTTAGCAGGAGCGAAAAGATGAAACAATTTGTTTCGTCGCATATCCCATGGCTGGTAGACTTTTATTTTCCGCAGTTGTGCATTTCGTAATTGAAGGGAGGTTCATAGCCGTAAAAAGAATCAGTTGTTTCTGTGCTCTCCACTCAAATGTGCTTGCTACACGCACGGCATCAAAGAGTATCAATAACATCAGAAGTCACACATTGTATGGGTCTTTGAGATTGTGCACTGCTAAATGCGTAACTGCTATATTCCCGGGTACTGTATGCGAAGGTATTATTTAATGTTCTCACAGGAAGGTCTTTCAGGGTGTGCCAAGCTTTTTCAAAACGGTCTTTTGCATGATATAGGGGCACATGCGGGAACCACAGAACCATGGTTAATTTTTCCTGAACGGCCCTCTGAATACCAGAAAAGGGGGTCCCAAAGTGTATTCGTAAGAGTTACACGGTCCTATGTTGATAATTAGAACCGTCAGTAACCCTTACAAATAGACTTTGATTGAAAAACTGGTGAAAAGGTGTGACTAGGGACCCCTTTTCTGGTATTCAGAGGGCCGTTCAGGAAAAATTAACCATGGTTCTGTGGTCCCGCATGTGCCCCAATATCATGCAAAAACCGTTTTGAAAAAGCTTGGCACACCCTGAACGACCTCCCTTGTCAGTGCCGTCGTTGTTCTCAGCCTGGAGAAATGATCCGTATTCTTCCATAAAGAGTTTCAGGTTGATATTGGACGACGCGGCAATCTCAATTTACGATACTGGTACCTGGAAGGATAGCGAAGTTGAAAAAGCATCCGATTCA
>MU870263.1:26650-42779 GCA_036418205.1 Ostertagia ostertagi | reverse complement strand
TAGCTCCAATTTTTCGAAAAGATGCGCGAAGCCCGTCTTCGATGGTATGGTCATGTTCTTCGCGCGAAAGATGACAGTGTCGTAAGATCGGTCTCAACCTTGACGTGCCGGAAAGCGGCCTAGGGGGCGCCCGAAGCAGCGATGGCTCGATACGTTGCACGAAGACTTGAAGTCGGTTAATATCCACCCCGATCAAGCATTTAATCGGGAAAAGTGGCGTCAACACATCAGAAAAGCGGACCCCGCCTACAAGCGGGACAGACGCTAAAGAATAAGAAGAAGAAGAAGAACATGAATTTTCTATGTAAGCTTCATGGTGTGTTAAACATGCCGATTTTTTCCACAGAGTAAGTCGGGCTACGACCGATCAAGTAAAAAAGTGCTTTAAAGTTACCCTTTTGCTTGACAAACTGCAGCCTGCGCAAAAAACAACTAGTTGGGTGGCATGCATGCGTGGCGCACTCATGTCGTTGGTTTCTTGCGCATGCGTGGCTTTTTCTGATCCGTATTTGTCTGTCAACTACAGCACAATATAATTGTAACTACGTCAGAATGATGAATTTCCAATTTGTGAGAGGGTTTTATTCATAAAAACGTGGTATATCATTTGGTTGGGAACTGCAACTCTATTGATCGCTTTTCACTTATCGTTAGATCGAAATGTAAGAAAATCTCTATTCGCATTATCCAGCAAAATTCTACGTTGTACAAAAAATACAACATGTAACAAACATCGTATTTGTGGGTTTCCACCTCCACAGTCCAAAAGACGCTTCAAAATTGAACTTCATAGGAACAGTGATGCTAATATTCTCTTCACAGTGAATTTTCAGATGAGTGAGCTTGTCTTTGATACGAAGGCTCAATCAAACAAGAGTCCCAATGCGTTGTGTGGGAGTAAAAGTCTGCGCCCAAAAATATAACACTCAAGCAGTCCTCATCTACTATAACTGAAAGCAAACGCGATACGAAAACATATCGCGACGAAGACAAGGAATTACTCAAGTGTCAGCAAAAGTGGAGGAAGGTTCTCCCTGAATGCTGGGATAAAATACTGCATTATACTAACCACGGTCATGGCGTCCTTTGTTTGCTGATAGAGGAAGCCCGTTATTACTATCGTTTATGAATGAGAGTGTTGCAAAGAAAGTAGATCAAAGTGCATAGCCAGTGAATGTGTCGTAAATCTACTGTCCGCTAACATCAAAGGCTTGCTGACAATGAGGCTTCACGAAGAAATATATGGCCAACATAATTGTTCGTAGTGCATTGATAACAAGAGATCTGCTTTTACGAGAGAGCGTTTAATTGGATAGATGTGATGCGTGTGGTAGGAAGTAATTGTGAACCATGAAGCCAGTGAGCAGAAGAATTGAGCAGCGTAGCGCTGTAGGATCCTCACCCTACCCAAACCGCGGTTTTTCGCGACATCGTGCTCAAGACAGTCAAGAGCGACCTCCAACAGTGAAGATGCGCCACCATTCGGAAGAAGTCTTCTTGCAAACAAAATTGTTAGAGGCGCTCGCTATCGAGCGACTCTTCTCAGAAATCAAATACAGAGAGGAACTGATGGAAGCAATGATACCAATAAATTGACGATGGGTATTGTGAAAACATGTACTGCTCATTCTCAATGATTACTACTATTAGGTTGCCACATAATAAGTGAATCATTTTGACCAATATTCGGTTCCAATTTTTTTGTTTTTATCTGAACTGTTTGCTTATTCATAGTCACCACTACTTCCACTAATGTTGAGGAGCTAGTCGCCTCACCTGGGCAATTTCATGAGCTTCTGATCAGAAAGAGGACCTAGTACCAGTTTTGCCATCACTTCAATTCTGGAAAAAAAATCTCCTCGAGGAAAAGCGCAAGATATCAAAGCAGGTGCGCACTGCACCCAAGCCACATCCGCTGATTATGTTGGATGATCAGTAGATAGGACTGTGCGAAAACCAGAACGAAGATGATCTTCAGATCTTGATCCAGGCCTAGGACATATGTGATACTGACTCCCCATGGGTGTGTGAACTTGGAAGATAGCTGTGTACGGTAAGCTGTTTAAGGGGTTACTGTAATGTGCCTCGCCCTCCTCAGACCTGCCTGTGGGGTGACCTCATTAATTGCTTGCGCTGACGCTGACCTCTTCCTGATTTTCGTCAACACAGAATATTGATGATCAACATTCACGATACACCACGTAGGGATAAGTTGCTCTTCTGAAACAGCACGTTGTAACTATATACATAGAACTACTACTACTCAGATTCGAAATTTGATAAATTCAAAGACATGTGTATCTAAATTTCTGCCTGAATTGAGCAAGTCTATAATACTCTTCCAATTATTGAATTCACAGAGCATCAACCGATTTAAGCCCGCTGTAGCGCAAAATATACTATTAGGGTGCCCAGAAGTTTTGAGTCTTTTCAGTTTTTTTCAGATTTATTCAACAACGACAAACGAAACCAATCAGAAATTTTTGTCATTTCACCATCACTATCCATTAATCGGAGAGTGGATGGAGCACGAGTCAGGCATTCGTCCAGCTCAGCCAGACAAGGAATCGCGTTAGGGATATTCGAGACTGGGGTCGTATTGTTATATTCACAGGTGGTCCAAAATTATGAGGATCATCGAATTGCTCGAGCGGGCGCCAGCAACGTCTCCATTCGTCCCTGTCGCGTGCTAGAGTTGTCCAGTGGATCCTCCTCGCTCGAGGGACACGAAGTCCTTCATTCCTTTCGTTCAGAGCTTTCGTGAAGAAGTCTGACCATCGGGCCGGCGGTCGTCCAGGTGTTCGTTTGACGTCCCGAGGGATCCAGTCGGTAACCGCTCTGGTCCAACGGTCATCGCAAAATCGCATGACGTGTCCGGCCCACCTTATCTTCGATTCCTTGGCGAAAACGGCAGCGTCCCTGATCTTCGATCGTTGGCGTAGTTCGGAACTCCGGATTCCCCTCTGCACTTGCGTGTATAGGGTTACTCCTAGCATCGTCCTCTCGACAGCGCGTTGGATAACGCTGACCGCATGCTCGTCCTGCCTGCGCAGAGTCCAAGTCTCTGAGGCGTAGGTTAGGGCAGGAAGGACAGCGGAATCGAAGAGGTGGGCACGGAGCCGGATGTTCTTCGTCTTCTTCACTACTCCCTCGATGTTCTTGTACGCTCCCCAAGCCGCTCGTTTCCTCCTGCTCAGCTCTGGAGCTAGATCGTTCATCATATTGATTTCCCGACCTAGGGTACACGTAGCTGGAGCATTCGGTGATGTTCGTTCCGAGCGTGAATGGGGCATCAGGAACCAATCCGTTTCTCATAAACATCGTCTTCGTTAGGTTCAGCTGCAGACCAACCTTACCACAGGCGCAGTCGAAATCAGCCAGCATTCGCTCCGCTTGCTCGATGTTCGGCGTTATAAGAACGATGTCGTCAGCAAAACGAAGGTGGTGTAGTTGCCGGCCGTCGACCTTCACTCCCATGTCTTCCCATTCCAGTTGACGCATGACGTTCTCGAGAGCGGCGCTGAAGAGTTTGGGCGAGATGGTGTCGCCCTGTCGAACCCCTCTCTTGACGTCGATGATGACCTCCTTGTAGAATGGTGAGATTCTGGTCGTAAAGTTGCTGTAGAGCTCACGAAGAATCTTGATGTACTGAGTAGGGACGCCCTGGTTGCCCAAGGCTTCGATGACCGCTTCTGTCTCCACAGAGTCGAAGGCCTTCTTCAAGTCGATGAACGTGAGACAAAGCGGCATCTTGTACTCTCGTGAAACTTCAATGAGTCTTGTAACCGTGTGGATATGGTCGATCGTGCTGAACCCTCTTCGGAACCCTGCTTGCTCGCATGGCTGTCCTTCATCTAGTATTCTGCCGATCCTGTTAAGGATGACTCGAGTGAATAGCTTGTAGATTACAGACAGCAGGCAGATTGGGCGATAGTTGCCAATGTCGTCCAAGTCTCCCTTCTTGTACAGCAACACGGTCCTGCTGGTTTTCCACGGAGTGGGTACCTTGCATTCCGACAGGTAGCGCGTGAAGAGTCGAGCCAGAGTTTTGATGATAACTGGCGGCGCATTCTTCAGATGTTCCGGTTTGACCCTGTCGAGACCGGGTGCTGTACGATTCTTCACCGACTTGATGGCGTGTCGGACTTCGGAAGAGAGAACTGAGGGGACGACGTATCCATCCTCTTGCGGTTGATAAGTAGGCAGATGGACATGGCTATCGAAGAGATCCGAGTAGAAGTCGTGGATGACTTTCTCCATTGCCCTTCGGGATGCAGTAACTGTTCCATCCGGACGTCGGAGGCAGGTCATCTTGGTCTTGTAGCTGGCAAAGCTTCGGCGGGCATTGCGGATGCTCCTCCCAGCCTCTGCTGCTTCAGCTAATACTGCTGCTCTTCGCTCCTTGAGATCTTCCTTTATCGCCTCTCTGCATAGCTTCGCAAGCTCGGACGTGAGTCGGTGATTGCCTGCAGCTCGTGCGGCTCCACGCTGGCGTATCAGTTCGAGAGTTTCCGGAGACAGACGTCCCTTGGTGACTTTCAAACTCTCTGCCTTCTTGCCACAATCGTGAAGATGTTCAACGAGCCGATAGTACTCCTCGTCGATGTTTTCGATGACGGAATCCTCCCATAAGCTGACGAGGGAAGCGAAGTGGTCCCAGTTGATGACTGTCCTGGGGCTTCGCTTCCTGAACTTTGCTGCTCTCTCAACACGCATCGAGAAGTGGAATCTTGCGCGGAGGAGACGATGGTCCGATCCCGTGTAGAACTTTGGAACAACAGCGACGTCGGTCAGGCAAAACCTTCGATTGAAGATGATGTGGTCTATCTCGTTATGGAACTGTCCATCAGGTGACTCCCAAGTCCAACGAAGGTGAGAGGGCTTCTGGAACTGCGAGTTACCATGGATGGTGTTGGTCGACATGATAAACTCAGACAGTCTTTCGCCCTGCTCATTCCAATCCATTCCGTGAGTACCGATGTGAAGTTCTTCAGCCGTTCTTCTCGGGCCAATCTTGGCGTTGAAGTCGCCGACGATGACCTTGAAGAAGGTATGATCTTCCTTGTAGAACTTCTCCAATTCCATATAAAATGCTTCGTGTTCCTCCTCGTCGTAGCTCGATGTTGGTGCGTAGGCGACGAAGATTGTCAAAGCAGGAGTTGAACCACATCTTCTCAACCTCAAACGTCCGATTCGGGTCGTAAGGCTTTCGTACGAATCGATGTTTATGGCCAAGTGCGTGTTGACGAGGACACCCACACCGCCAACGCCTCTGCTGTCGCATGTTCCAAGGAACAGTTCTTCTCCAGTATCGAAAACGGCGTGTAGCGGGCGGTGCCTTCTCGTCTCGGTCAGTCCGATGACGTCGTACTTGATCTTCCTGGCCTGCATCATCAGATCTTCGATGTGAGCTTCGGATGCAAGCGTTCGTGCGTTGAAAGTACAGATCGCCATCTTAGTCCTTCTTCGTTTAGGCAGCCTATCCGGGCCCTGAGATTCTAGCAGCCTCTCCCGAGCGGTCCTACCCAACGCTGCCGTATTGGGGGCTCCCTCAGGTTCAGGGGAATGAGGCCCATCCATATTGCTGTTTTCGGCATATTGAAGGCACACGAGTAGCTTGCCAGGCTCTGTCGTGCGGGCTAGGATAGACCTCCAGGTAGTTAGCCACGCTATCCTGGAGCGGAACAAGGGGCTTATTTCTTGGAGGCGGCCCCGAATCGCCTCCCATGTACTTCCCAGTCACTTGAATGCAAGCTTTTGGCTGTGCCGACATGCAGGATACCAACCGCACACACACAGAGCGCACCACACACGCAAGCATGCATGGATGCGCCTGAGTGGAGACAGCTGGTATGAATCAACACAGCACTACAGAAACAGGGAGTCCATCCCCTGAATCCACCTGCGTCTCAGGGCAAGTACATGGTGGCTTTTGGTCCGCGATTTACCCCCTATCCGCCACCTGGGGTCGCGCCACGTAGCCTCGCCACCAACCGGCTCGAGATCTTTCAGTGAGAGAGGACCCTCAGTGAAAGAGATCCGTGGAAAAACGCATAGTAGCTTAATAATAGAAAAAACCACTTCTGGGAAGTATTTGCAACTCTTACCTCAAAGTAATTCCAGAGTAGAATTGAGATCTGCCACTTCCATCCTTCGGATGAGGGGAATGGGCGTGTGGTGGCGGTGGCACGCAACTAAGGCGTGTCCAAATGTTTCCAGGCCTTCTGCTCTGCCTTCTTCAGGGAATCAAACTTTTGTGTTGCATTTATTTGCGCTTGCATCCAGGGTGTGAAATACAGAAATCTAGAGCTATTAGGTGGATGGTTCCATTGTAACAATTTCTTCGAAAGCAACGAACTCGAAAAATCGCTTGGCTTTTTAGCTCTTTGACTTTTGCTTTATTCTTGGGTGCTTGGTTCTGTAAGAAATTCTTAGACTACTCGTGTGCCTTTCCGTCCACTACAGATGTGGAGTCTTCAGAGTCTTCGGTTTTGCATCTTTATGCTATAACCGGCTCAATTTTCGCAATGGTTACTTGCCACAGATGATGCCGTCCACGTTTTGCACTCAAGAATCAACTTAGAACTCATTCGCAAGCAAGGAAACATTGTTCCGTTGAGACATTAAGTTTCAAAGAAGATTCGATGGCAGAGCACGGCTTACTAAAAAAGAATGTTTCTTCTGTGACACGGCCTTTTTTCTATCGAAAATCAATGAGAGACCTTTAGAGCTCTCGTAAGCTCCATATCGTGTAAGACCTCTGAAGAAATTCTTGAGCTTGGCGTGAATTTGGTCCAAATCTGGCGAGAAAGCGTTGTTCAACAGTTTTTGCGACGAGCTGACCTTTTAAAAAGTCAGACAGCATTTTCTATCATACTGTCCCCTTGAGAAGTAAGATATTAGCACAATAAAAAAGTTTGGCGAAACGGAAGTGAAAAATAATAGAAAAACATGAGGTGGAGTTATAATTTTGGGACGTCGGCTAAGTGGCCTTTTCTAACAAAAATTATTAGAAAAAATTCCTGGGGTCTCAAGTTGGAAGTTGATGCTCTAGAGGTAAGTTTCGCATTTCTATTACCTACACTGCTACATTGCAGACTTTTTCTTACTCATCTAAATTTGTGAGATTTTGGAAAAAAAATTTGGGTGAGTTAGTTATAATTATGGACGCAGTATAAACCACGCTTCCCTTCAAGCTCAAAGAGCTTTCAAAATGATATCAGCGAACCAGAAATGGGATGTCCCAGCGCGTGGCGCGACATAAGCAAGGATGTAATGCAGGCGCATACTCGCAAAGGGGGCGTTTTCATGAGCACATCCTAAGTTAAACATTACATTGGTCTTCCAAGAAGTTACGGGCAGTGAAACCTAAGAAAACCCGCGTTTTCGTGAAAATGGCTTGAAGAATACCCCTCAAAAAAAGTAACAACGGGACAAATTTTTGAACTGCAGAACTTTCACGAAAGCATGGGAGCTCGTTAGAAAGCTTGGATCCTGTAATTCGTCATACCCTGTTCAGCTTCCTAAATGACCTGGAACAAAATTATGATCGTTTGAAAGGTTAAAAACTCGCATTTGTACAGAAAAAGTACAGTACTCGCCGTTTGAAATCGAAAATTCACGCGAATAACGCGAATCCTCGTTAATTTCGTGAATTCGTTATAACTCGGTTCAAAATTGAGCTTTCGAGAATCCGAAGATATCTTTGAATTCAGCTCGTCGGACACTATAAGAATGTGCTTTGATACTTTGGAAAAGCTCCATATAGGATTGCGCCATGCACTCGATTTCATCTCAAAAAGTAGTTGCTCGCATGTGATGTGTATATAATCCCGCTTATGCGGGCTGACCGCTACACACAGAGAAGGGCCTCAAAACTTACCCCAGAATGCGCCACGTACTCAATCTCATCCACTACATTGTGAGATTAGATGAATGTTATTTTCCGAATTCTTAGATCTTCATTTCGTTTTCAAGCGCTTACTGGCTTTACGTGTTCCCTCTGCTCTCAATATCCCATCCTCTGTATATCCTCTGTGGAACCTATTATGTGACATTTTCCATTTTCAGAGGAGATGTTTTGCAGAAAGCTGTGAAGATAGCGAACAATTTCCTTCACTGTCGTAGACTACGGTCACTTGTCTGTAAGGATTATATGGAAACCTTGGTCGCAGGTGAGCGTTTCTTCCGTGGTGTGACCCCAAACATCACCCCTTGTCATGCCTTTGCCCCCTATTACGTGACAAGTCCCATTTTTAGAGGAATGTTTTGTAGAAAGCTGTAAAGGAAGCGAAGAATTTCCTTCACTGTCGTAGACTATGGTCACTTGTCTGTAGGAATTATGTGGAAAACTCGGTCGCAAGTGAGCGTTCCTTCCGTGGTGTGGCCCCAAACATGCCTCCTCGTCATGCCCTTGTGGAATGTTCAGATTTTTTGCATTTCCAGATGAACTCGCAGACCTGAAATGTGCCCCGTTAGCTTCCCCGTGAAAAATGCTATCGAATGATATGCATTACTTCCCCAGTTGAAACTTTGGTTTTTCACCGTTTTCAGCCTTCCCCTATTGCCGGATTGGCACTATCCCACGATTACTGCCCCAAAATCTCAAAGTTTCATTTTTCGTCGAAACTTTGTCTATTGGGGTAATTCGATGCCCTGATTACGAATATGACATTCATTTTTGATGCTGGTGTCATTTGGCGCCATTTGGCGCCGTTTGGCGCCAATTTGGCGCCACGGCTGTTTTCACCAAATCTGCTGAAACTTCGTCATTTGGGGTTATTTTGGGGTCCTGATTACGAAAAACGACACCCGTTTTTAGCGCTGGCGCCATTTGGCGCCGTTTGGCGCCAATTTGGCGCCACGGCTGTTTTCACCAAATCTGCTGAAACTTCGTCATTTGGGGTTATTTGGGGTCCTGATTACGAAAACGACACCCGTTTTTAGCGCTGGCGCCATTTGGCGCCGTTTGGCGCCAATTTGGCGCCACGGCTGTTTTCACCAAAATCTGCTGAAACTTCGTCATTTGGGGTTATTTGGGGTCCTGATTACGAAAACGACACCCGTTTTTGGCGCTGGCGCCATTTGGCGCCGTTTGGCGTCCATTTGGCGCCACGGCTGTTTCTCACCAAATCTGCTGAAACTTCGTCATTTGGGGTTCATTTGGGGTCCTGATTACGAAAACAACATCCGTTTTTGGCGCTGGCGCCGTTTGCGCCGTTTGGCGCCAATTTGGCGCCACGGCTGTTTCCACCAAATCCTGCTGAAAACGTGTGTATAGGGGTTATTTGGGGTCCTGATCACGAATATAACATCCAGTCTTGACGCCGGCGCCATGTGGTGTCACAAACAACACTTCACAGTCAGAGCGTACTCTTAGGCACCTTTCTCAGAGCGCCGACTGTCAGACCGTGGAAAAGGTCATCGAATCGGAGACTTTCCCACGACAGGAAGGAGCCAGACCGTGGAAAACTGTGAGCTAAGCCAGAAGCATATTTCACGTTTTCACTGGAGATGCCTGTATGCGTTGGGCAGAGCAGCAATTCGACTGTAAGCTCTCCAGCTGCCACTGAGGATGGTAGTACCGTGCTCGATGTACTACTTCATGATGAGCCGCAGTAGAGTTGAAACGTCCTTCCTTCGGACCATCCGAAGGAGTCCACTTCCTCTTTCAATGCCTCCAAACAGCCACTTGTGCCTGCGTACCCAACGTCGGCGGTTGTATTTGCGTTTGATAACCAGTGTTTCGTCAATTTCCATCTCGCACCCGAACCTTCCGATGATCGGCGGGTTCCTCCTGAAGTGCCCCACACATTACGTCGCGGAAGAACCGCTCCCACTGAATTGAACTGGTGTGGCCGACATTGAGCTCGTATTCCTTGTCCTTCACCTTGCCCATGTCGCGCAGCCAGAAATAGGGCAGTGCGAACACCGTGGACTCAGGAAAGTTACAGTTCTCAAAAAAGAATCCTTTCGGGCATGAACGTAGACCCTGGTCTCGTTCGACGGTCCAGTGCGGCACGCTCGACGATTGCAAATCCAGCCGTTGTGCCGTTCGTCGTTGATCAGGCTCATGGATCGTTGACATGAATGGCATAGTGGCACAGACATCAACCCCATGGATCGCAACCAGTAAGTGCAGATTATTCAACTTGAGCGTCTCGTACACGTCCTTCAAGGCTAAGCCCAGTAGCTCTCATTGACGATTGTGTCGCTAAAGAGTAGCAAGAGCCATCGTTATTCTCCGTTGTCGAAAACGTGAAACATGCTTCTGGCTCCTTCCTGTCGTGGGAAAGTCTCCGATTCGATGACCTTTTCCACGGTCTGACAGTCGGCGCTCTGAGAAAGGTGCCTAAGAGTACGCTCTGACTGTGAAGTGTTGTTTGTGACACCACATGGCGCCGGCGTCAAGACTGGATGTTATATTCGTGATCAGGACCCCAAATAACCCCTATACACACGTTTTCAGCGGATTTGGTGAAAACAGCCGTGGCGCCAAACGGCGCCAAATGGCGCCAAATGACACCAGCATCAAAAATGAATGTCATATTCGTAATCAGGGCATCGAATTACCCCAATAGACAAAGTTTCGACGAAAAATGAAACTTTGAGATTTTGGGGCAGTAATCGTGGGATGGGCCCAATCCGGCAATAGGGGAAGGCTGAAAACGGTGAAAAACCAAAGTTTCAACTGGGGGAAGTAATGCATATCATTCGATAGCATTTTTCACGGGGAAGCTAACGGGGCACATTTCAGGTCTGCGAGTTCATCTGGAAATGCAAAAAATCTGAACTTTCCACAAGGGCATGACGAGGAGGCATGTTTGGGGCCACACCACGGAAGGAACGCTCACTTGCGACCGAGTTTTCCACATAATTCCTACAGACAAGTGACCGTAGTCTACGACAGTGAAGGAAATTCTTCACAGCTTTCTGCAAAACATCTCCTCTGAAAATGGAAAATGTCACATAATAGGCCCACTATGCCTGCTGAGAACTGTTCAAAGATTCCACTTGATATACAGAGGATGGGATATTGAGAGCAGAGGGAACACGTAAAGCCAGTAAGCGCTTAAAAACGAAATGAAGATCTAAGAATTCGGAAAATAACATTCATCTAATCTCACAATGTAGTGGATGAGATTGAGTACGTGGCGCATTCTGGGGTAAGTTTTGAGGCCCTTCTCTGTGTGTAGCGGTCAGCCCGCATAAGCGGGATTATATACACATCACATGCGAGCAACTACTTTTTGAGATGAAAATCGAGTGCATGGCGCAATCCTATATGGAGCTTTTCCAAAGTATCAAAGCACATTCTTATAGTGTCCGACGAGCTGAATTCAAAGATATCTTCGGATTCTCGAAAGCTCAATTTTGAACCGAGTTATAACGAATTCACGAAATTAACGAGGATTCGCGTTATTCGCGTGAATTTTCGATTTCAAACGGCGAGTACTGTAACAACGTACTAAATTTTTATTAAATTAACTTTCGAAGAATTTTTACCCATGGTTGGAGAGAGAATAATTTGAATTTTCCAAATCAAATCACTTCGGCGCAGAAGCTCGAATATGAAGGAAGTTATAGCCTTAGAAAGAGGGGTGTAAAAATTGTGTTGCAATTGAAGAACGTGAAGGATTTCAGTATTTCAATTGGAGCGATAATTTTTTCTGACTTCTCATAAGTTTTTATCAGGTAATATTGTCAATATTCCGGTCACTGGTTCAGTTTATTTCATCTCCTAGTTTGGTAACCCTTTGGAGTACACGGATATCTTTGAATGCATCTCATTTTTTCGTGTTTGGAAGCAGCGATGAATATCTGTCGTGGATTTTGCTAAAGTTTCATCTTTGATGACTTACGTAGAAATAAATATTGATGGTAAACACTGTCTCTACACAAGTGTCACATACAAGGGGGGTCGTATCAAATCACCCATGAAGGGGGGGTCGTAAAAAATTTCCAAAGAGTAACAACGATAGGGTTGACCCTGCATGGAAGTCAGAGCTTAAATGGAGTGAACAACTGACCAGGTCGGCCAATGTGGATACTACCACGCTCATTATTTTTCACGCCTCGCACATTTTTCTGGAATTTTTTTGCAGATAAAGTATAAACAGATTTTAGTTTGTTCACATGTCATTCATTTTTTTTCGTTCACTATGGAACAAGCTTACATTCGACATGCGACTGTTCTAGGTTAGATGATAATCATTTTGTTGTTTTGAGACACTGTTTTGCATAAATCCCACTACTTGAAAATAACGGCCTTTGGAGTGTTTTTAGGTGAGATATATATGTCCGATATATATCGAGGCCCGGCCGGTATATGTTGTTGAGATACTCTTGTCCAGTACGGTGGTTCAATGGAATATTTATGTAGTAACAACAGAAATCAGTTGACGAACCAATACAGCGGAATAGGACGGAGAACTGAGTTTATTGATTTCTGGGTGGCCTATTTATACCCCCCACTGAGCTCAAAAACCAAAGTCCACAATATCGTTCCCGCCAGACCACCTTCGGCTCAAGATCTACGATTTCAAGATCGCGAACAGTCGCGATATTCCCGACCGCTTAGGGGATTCACTTCGTAACACATGTTAGATTACACAACACGTATTAGCCACAAACAAATCATCATTTCGCGCTCAGGTCTGTAAAGTTCCTTCAGCTACTTGATCCTTTTTTCGACATATCCCTTCGCACAGGGCCAGCTGTGCTTTTGTTGGCTCTTTCGTTTCTTGGCTAGTTATTGTTCCCGTAGCGTTTATAAGCGTTAAGGCTTCTACCATGCGACGGACCTCTTTTAATCGATTATTAACGAGCATTCCCAAATTCGAAGTGTTTGAATTTGCGGCTAGCCAGCTCAGCGCAACTTGGGGCAAGGTTGATCCTATCGTTGGTACTTTTGGATTTTTTTCCGAACTTCATGGGCGATTTGATACGACCCCTGTGTGTAACACTTATGAACAACAACAACAAAAGAAGACTCCGTCCCTTGAAAAAATGATGGCAAAAAGAAATGATGAAAAATGTCGAAAAAAGAGTGGAAACGCGTATTGACCGCGTTTTGAATGTGGTGGATCGCGCCCTGGTGCTGCAATGGGGCGCGTTTGTTGAATGGGAACAGGTGTCGAAAGGGGAAATTGAGAAGTAGAGGAATTTTTCCTTGTAAAATTTCAGGTTCCTCGGAAGACGGAGGTGGATTCTGGATCACCGACGGTCATCCTTCTTAAGTAGAGCGGATTTGTTCTTAAACAATCTGAAATAATTAAGTTATTGAGCAAGAAATGAATTTGCACTACAATTTTCACCTTCCTCTTTTTAGGGCTATAACTTTCTTCATATTCGAGCTTTTGCGCCGGAGTTATTTGATTTAAAAAATTCAAATTCAAATCATTCTCTCTCCAATCATGGCTGAAAATTCATCGAAAGCTAATTTAGTAAAAATTTAGCACGTTGAACTTTTTTCTGTGCAAATGCGACTTTTCAACCTTTAAACGATCATAACTTCCTTCAAGTCATTCATTTGGGAAGCTGAACACGGTATAAGAAACTACAGGATTCAAGCTTTCTAAAAGCACCCAAACGTTTCTGAAAATCAGTAGTTCAAAAATTAGTCCCGTTGCTACTTTTTTTTGGAGGGGCATTCTCCCCGTTGCCACTTTTTTGGAGGGCATTCTCAAGCCATTTTCTTAAGAACGCGGGTTTTTTAGGTTTCACTGGCCGCAACCTCCAGGGAAAACAATATCGTGTTGACCATAGGATGTGTTAGAATGCTTCGAGCATGCGCTTGCACTGACATCCCCTGCCTTGGTGTGCGCCACGCCTCGGCGCCTTCTGATTCGCTGATTCATTTGAAAGCTCATTTAGAGGGAAGCGTGGTTTATAGATGCTCTAGTATCAGTCATCTTGCGTAAACGTAACGTGCTGGCTATTATCCATGTTTTCACAAGCAATGCCGAGCAAGCCGGCCACCGAGAGAGTACGACCCCCCTCCAAGTCCATCCAAGTACGACCCCCGTTGCTACTTGTAGCAAGCATAGGGTTGACCCTGCTTGAGAGTCAGAGAAGATGTAGATGTTGTTTATATGCTGGGGGATGCGTTCTTTGAGCGCCTGAAATACTGAGAGCGCGAGGCGTAGTGCTATTGTCAGGTGCATTCATTTCCATTTTTGGGACGGTAGGAGTTACCTTTTATTGAGGGTAATTTGCATTTTGCCATGAGCAATGTGGACTGGTCCCCATTGAGATGTATGCGCATGCCGACATAGCAATAGAGCTCGCGTCAGAGAAAACTGCTAAGTTGCTGCGTTCTGGATTGGTTAGAAAGCGTCTGCAAAAGAGTGTGCTCAAATCCATGCACATTTTCACAGAGGTGTATTCCAGCGCTTTTGCAAGTTTTCAGGTAGTGGTGTGTCCCAACCGTATCTATGCCTCCACAAGTCTTGTTGGAATCTTTTAGCTTGCGTAAGTAGTGGTACAAGCCACCCAAAGGGGTCATACACCGAAGCAATCTGCCTTGCTACAATGCTTTGGTTAGGTGAAAGGTTGCTCGTATTAAGAGCTTGTCGTTTTTGCTGTCCCAAGTTGTTCCTAAAGAATGAAGCGTGGGGCAGCACAAATCATTTTGGCCTGTGATCTCAGCGCAAGTCAAAAACGTGCCCTCAAAAATGATTGACCCATCTTGTAGGCGTCCCACTTTTGTTTCATAAGGATAAGGATAAAGCATTTGCCGTTGATCAATCCCTTTTTGGGATGCGGCACGCATTCTACTTCCATTTGTACATTCGTAGTGGCGTTTGAATGCGATGTGGCCTATACAATGACTTGCGGGGCCAGCCGATGTACAAGTCAGTGTTTTTATCCTCCCAGACAAGTCTGGTACCAATTAACCGACCCCGGAGGGATGGAAGGCTTGGTTGGCCCGGGCGACTCACGACCCAGGATTTGATCCCCGGACCGCTCGCGTGGTAAGCGTGCCACTTGCCACTACACCACTTCCGCCCATATTTATGATAGAAAATGAAAAAAGAATTGTAATGACATTGAAGATTTAAGGAAGGTGTGGCAAAATGGACAAAAGGAACGGATCGCACTGGCATGAATCGGTTTCTTTGTTAGCTGTATTTGCCGAAGACGCTCTTGGTAAATCCTTTCGAGAACTCTCAAGTTTGTGAGGACTCTCGAGTATGTGAGGGATGTGTTTTTATCCTCCCAGACAAGTCTGGTACCAATTAACCGACCCCGGAGGGATGGAAGGCTTGGTTGGCCCGGGCGACTCACGACCCAGGATTTGATCCCCGGACCGCTCGCGTGGTAAGCGTGCCACTTGCCACCAGGGTCAACCGCCCGTTGCGCAAAGAACAACGAGGGGGTCGTATTCAGCCGACCGAAAAGGGAGGGGGTCGTATCCACAGACGGGCTGCAAGACGGCTTGAAAAGTGCAGTGTCCGGGAGTGCACTTTCACGCTCTAATGTTCTCCAGGAGCTCTGCACAGCTGTCGGAGAGTCACACAGACAAGAGCTCCATGGGAGCATTAGAGCATGCAGAGCATTATAAGTCTCACTATCAGCCATTATTATCCTTAATACACGGCGCTTTCGCTCGACAGCATAGATCAAGATTACAATAGCCAAAAAAACAAGTGCAAAAACATGGTCTGTCTTCGATGATCGAACATTCCTGAAATCCCAAGGAGAACAAAGTGTAGAGCAGTTCATGGGGAAGTGAAACAAGAGTACCATATAACAGTACAATGCAACTCAATCACGATACTAACACCTTCTTCAGGAAAATGGAGGACTTTCAAATGCGAGTGCGACTTCTGCCCACAGACAGGTGCACGGCGTATACCCGAGCAGGCGTTTTCCCATAAAAACGCCTCCTCTGTCAGCGGCCGTAAGCAGACAAACTTCCTGAAGAGAATTTCGATGCTTTCAATCAAACCCACAAAAACGGAACAAGGACTATTTTTTGAGAGAGGGATCGTTGGAAAAAAGTCAGGTACTTGTTTGAAAGCTCTAATCTTCTAGTTTCTAATTAGCCTTAGACATCTGCAAAAAGTTGATTATGAAGAAAGTTATGAATGTTTGAATGTCGAAAACTCGCGTGTGCACAGAAAAC
>MU870262.1:0-30479 GCA_036418205.1 Ostertagia ostertagi | reverse complement strand
TTTTATTGTACTTTTTTTCTGAATAGATTATGGGTCTCATCTGGTAAGGGGAGGCATATGGCCTACAGTTCATTTGTTCCAGTTCTTCCCAAGGGAAAGGAGTTTCCAGATGGCTGTAGAAGCGAAAGCGAAATGATCCACGACCCTAGGGATTTCCTTCCCTTGCGAAAAATTGGATTTCTGCTGGCTGCAGCAGCTGTCGCATAACATGCCCCCTTACTATGAGACTAGACTTTTCGTAACACATGTTGCAAAATTTATGATAAGGATGTTAACAGTCAAATTCTGTCAACAAGTGAAATTCTACTTGTTACGGTGTTGTTCACTCTTACTATGTGTTAGCCTGAATAAAGGTAGCTGAAATGTGCGTTTTACAGTCTCTGGTTGAGCATCTATTCGGAACAGTATTCCATGTGACGGGAGACTTGATTTCACGTGATCATCCGGCTTTGATAATAATGAATCATAGAACAAGGTTCGTGCCTTCTTTATCCTTCGTTTGGAGTTGAGTCATAGTGCAGCTTTTAGGTTAGACTGGTTATTTTTATGGAACGCTTTATATAAAATGGATCCTCTGCTGCTCACAACTGAAAAGATCTCACTAAAGGTATGCAAGAAGTTCAATGCTTCTTCCTTCAATTTGTTACATGTTCGGAGTGAAAGGGAATTTGTAATGGGAGTGCCGTGTTCACTACAAAGACATGTTGTGGCGAGTTGCCACAACCTGTTTGCAGTGATGCAAACACCCACAGTAGCGCTCGGTTTTGATGGTTTGTTCGAACGTCAGCAAATTCCAATGAACCAGTTCGCAATGAGTTAAGATAACAATCAGCATTGCATAAGTATCCCAGCCATCCCGGCATTGCCTCAAACATTCAAAAGGTTCAGTTACTGTATCCTGGAAAGCTACGGAGAAGGTCATTGTCGACCTGTACTTTGATCTTTTCGACTCGGATGTCTATCAACTGATGTATTTATCATGAGCAGCAAAATGGGCATATTGTTTCCGTAGCAGAATGGTCATACTTTCCACAGTCTTCCCAAAATACTGCTTTGGACAGCAGAGATCCGTGCAGCATGCGGTCCTAGTAGTATCAGACCCGATAAACTTAGCTCTTGGGTTATGTTGTTCTCTTTCTGCAGAAATTGATGCACTTCTGTTTCTGAAATCTTTCATAATCTCTCCCTGCACTTCATAATTGTTCAACAAGCGAATATTAACATCTATTTTTGCGTCATCCTCTAATCCCTTCAACGAACCCCCCTAACGTTTGCACTTGTCATACATACTAGTCTGACTATTTCAGTGAACTCTGTTTGCTCAAGAGATGGTAAAAGGTTCATTTATCTCGTTTAGTGCAGGAACTATTAGCTTTCGTTTTGCCTAAGCAAGAAAACCTTTTCTGCCCACACCATACTCAATTCCCTATAGACCTGTTCAGCGAGCATGAGAGAATATAGGCGACCTTTGTCTCTGACGCAACAGGTCAAGGGCAATCAAGGGCAACATGTTATGATTTGGCTGTTTACTACCTCTACTTTTGCATTGAATTCATCTTGGTTGGTCTAAATAGAGGCTTTCGAGCAGTCAATATTATAGTAGCACAATTTGTAGTATTAGTCAGCATTTTGCGGTCTAGTGAATGCGAGTTAGTGGAATATATCCCGTATAGAAATTATTTCGGCTACTTATGTTGTCGACTTGTTCAGGCTCCCCTCAAAAGCATACCTGGTGCAGGATGGGCTATGGGCTGTGGGTCTTACATTTTTCTCGAAAGAAGCTTCGACAACGACAAGGCTACTATGGCAGCATGCGTTAAATACTACAAACAGTCAGGGAACAATTATCAGGTTTGTTTCTGTGTTACCATTAGCTGCTTCAGCGCTCCTTACGTGCTTTTCTTCCAATTATATTGAACATTAGTTTTCTATTTGAAGGCTAAATAGGGTTCTTCTCCCTATTGCAAATTTGTATTAGATTTGACATTTTTCTGGCTACACAAGGAGGGCTAGAAGTTGTTGGAAGGGCTGTTTTTTATCCGTTTTCTACCAATGCAAACAACTATGACTGGCCTTTTTTGACTACTGACTAACATGAACCCTAACATGCTCATTATCATGAATGACAAAAATCAGCACGGTGGTATGCCCCCTTACGGCTGTCTTACTCTATCTTCACTCGATCATTCACTTTTTCTTTTCTGTCCTTCCAAAACATTGTACGTTAATGCGCACAAGAGTGGATTAGTCATGGAAGAAGGTTTGTACCCTTTTTATAGCCAAACTTTCTACCCTACTACTTGTACTTTTGCACCGAGTGTTCAAAAAAGCGTAACTTTTCCGATTTTTCGAATCCTTTTTTGGGTGGATGTTAGAACTTCGGAATGTTGTTGTTAGGGAGCTTTGGCAAAGAATCGTGCCAACGTTGCCAAAGGGACGTAAATCACGGCAAAAGTTTTAATGTGCGTTCCGGCGTAAGTGTATATCAAGCGCTTGGAAAAAATGGTAATCTAAATGAGAGAAGTCTGGAGGTCAGGGTGGATGAGATGGTCGGTTTCGGCCGTTTTGGTGGATAGCTTTGAAGTATGGGGTTTCTGCATTATTCCCAGATGTTCTTTTTTGTGGGTGTCAACCGTGGTAATGTTGTTGACTGGTACGCAAAGAATACCCACATTTTCGTTATCATTTACGTTCGGCTACCATTTTTCGTCGGCCTTATCACAGGTTTTAGAAAGGTTTCTTTCCTGGTATCGAAGCAAATTCAAGTAAGTGTTATAATGTGCAAGTTGCAACTCCCCGTCTTTTTATGCTTTTTCGAATTGTCTTGATTTTCTTTATTTCCTTCAAATATATCCTGCCAGTGTAGCATGATGTTCCCGACTCTTACCCCAACATTTAGAGGTTGCTTTCAAGTTTTTGCTTCCACTTGCTTCCACGCTACATCGAAGTGTTTGCTATCCAGCAATGACTTGCCACCGCGATCGGGTTGATACTTAAGGCTCACATTTCCGAAAGCGGACTTGTAGTTTACGTTCTGAGCTGAGTTTTCACTTCATGCGTAGGTTAGTGTTGCGGTTAGCTTATGTTGCCGAGTGGTCCGATATGAATTTGTGAATTCATGTTCACTGTGTTAGTTTTGAAGCTGTAATTGTAAAAAAAATTATCGCAACACAACGTTCAACATCACTCTTCGAAGCTGAAAAGTGTTCTAAACAGCCCTATAAAAGTTAAATCGTACGCGTTGCACGGGAAGTTCAATGAAATTTGTTGTAACGTGGAGGCCATTATTCTTGCAAAATCTAGTATTAGGTCGGAAACGATTGAAACACCTTATGGGCCAATTTTCAAAATCATTTTTCCATTTTTTATCCATTTACAAATGATTGGCATGTTGACCATTAATGTCAAAATCAGTACACAAACGTTCGTAGAGATAGGGTTGTTTATTGACAAAAAACTTTTTAATGTCTTTTAAGAATAAGGGTGTTCTGTTTTATCAGTGTTTATGGCACTTCATGAATGTTCCAAGATAAATGAAGCGCTCTGCATGATTTTCTGCATTGGTTTGGTCCTAGATGCATCGGGAGGCGTTTTCATATGGTCCTCCGATCGTGACGATAGCACAGCTTCAAATACGTGTGGAACGCTTGGTCGTTGTAGCTTGACTTGCCAGACGATCAGATGATCGAAACTTGTCTACTGCTGTGCGATTGCTACGATCGTTGCCATCGGACAACCGACTATGAAAGCGCCCCAACAGCTGAAGTGTAGAGCTTGTTCCTTATGTCCAATTTTCCATTTCTGAGGTTGCTTTTATACATCGCACTTGTGCTGGGTGTGCGAATGATGCGGAAAGCGCCTCAGTTTTGTGACGGTAGTGCAGTCGCCGTGTTGCTTGGCGGTGCGAAATTTCTCGATTGCTCGATTGGCAGTGTGGAAGCGTAGTAATCGAGGGTACCTTTATGTCACGCAATGCGACGATTCCGCCATTACCGTAGAATTTTGAGGCATTTTCCGCACTGGTGTGAAGTATCAACGCAACCTTATAGCTGAACAGAACTGGATCTCATAATGAAAGCCTTGATACGAAAAGTAGGATATTTACAGTTACTATTATTCCCCGAAGGGACCGATCGTGGCGCTCGTGCTGCAGCTCAGAGTGATGAATATGCAAGACAAAATGGTCTACCTCGTTATGATTACGTACTTCACCCTAGGACAACTGGTTTCAATTACCTCCTGAATGTGATGAGAAGCGGTAGGTTTCTGTTTTTAAGAATTTTACTTCTATTCGAGTAATTTAACTCTTTAGAGAACTATATCTCCTGCGTCTACGACATTACAGTGGCTTACGAAGACGTGATTATAGATTCCGAAATGAGTTTGTTAAAAGGACTCTTTCCTAAGGTGGGAATTATGACCACTAATACCTTATTATTGAATTTATGGTTAGTGTTATTATAAAACTGCATAAAATGCATACCATTTTGATGGCTCTCTCGTTCACTTATGCATTTGTTCATAGGTACATGCATTCCTGAGAATACAAAATTTTGCGAGAGATATTCGGAATTAAATAAGAACAAATTGGGCGAATTTCATCACTTTTTGAAATTTCAATTGGGGCTTGTCCCTTTTTTAGAACATTCATTTCAACGTGAAAAAGTACGACGTCAAAGAAATACCATCCGATCCTGAAGAGAGCGGCATTTGGTTGAAGGAATTATGGCGTGAAAAGGAGGAAGCACTGAAAAAGTAAGCGCTTATATTTGTTTTTTGCTTTTTTTTCACGAACAAATATGACCGACATGTCAACTGATTACTTGAGGCTTTTCCTATGTTCTACGTCGCAGAAATTTAGAGCGCAGCAGCTGCCTCAGCGTAGACAGTCCGTGAGCCAGGGGAATGTATCCGATTTAGTGGAGTGGAAGCAGGATCAACCGATGCACTGCGCTGATTCAAATCTGTCCATGACTACTGTGAAAGGGGTCTCGACACGACCTCAACCACCAGCAGCTTTAGGGTTATTCCCATCATGCCGCTCTCCCGATTTCAATCATCACCCTTTGTATTATGGCTTTTTCTATCGTATTTGATGCTGAGACCAGTCGGCGCACTGCAACGACGCCGCAGTATAAAAGGGGTGAGGGAAAATGTATGACTTAGGGCAACAACTACACTCCATGCATTTTTTTGTAAGCTTTGTGGAAAAGACGCGACATCAAAGGTGACCAACTTTCTCCCTTCGCTACTCGCAACAACACGACCCTTCGACATCCATCACCACGGTTTCCCCTGAAATTACTATGACACCCTATAATCATTACCCGAGAGCCCAAAACGAAAATTCTTCCGAAAACCCCAAGTTCAGCCCCTCCAACTTCAGCCCATGTTGATCTATGTTCAACGGATGGTTGATATTGGTTTGGTGGGGGAAGCGTAAGACACATTTCATGCGGCCAAGGTTGGAGCGTTCTGTTACTGTTTATCTACTCTTTCCTATATTTCTGGCCTTGTCATACGTTTTTTTAAGAACAGAGTGCAATCTGTTTGCGGACTTACTACCACTATTTTTAGATTTTACGAGTCCGAGCCTCATAAGCGACGTTTGGATCCCAGCGGAGTCGGCTATATGTTTCCGGTATGAACCTCTTTCCATTCATTACATTCTTTAAACAAGAGTTCTAGTGCTCCCTTCAGCTTCAATCAATCATTTTCCCGATAACGTAATCTGCTTGAGATTTTTTCAATCGGAAAGAGCATAATTTTGAGTGATAAGACAGCAATCGCGATAACTTGATATCAGTGAAATGTGAAACTTGAGGGGGCAAATGGTCCATCGGTGAAAAAAAAGAGAAACGTCCAAAAAGAAGATACTGGTTTTTTGCCTGTTTTTGAGGTGGAAGAACAAGTTGGAGTTAACAAGGGGTCGTTTCACTCTGCTGCATCGCTGGTAATCGCACCCATGCACTTCCAAAGTGAAAATCGGAAAAACGATAATGACTTGAAATTTTATATTATTTCAACAGCCACTGAAAATCTACTGCTAATTTTAGCGGGAATAATTATTCGAATTTGACTCAACTTCCTGATACCGTGACAACACCCTTCTTATCTCAAAAATCTTGAGTGGAATGACTCACGCTTTTTCTGATTTCCGACATATGCAGTATTGCACGTAAAGACAATTCAATTTTGTTTCAGGTTAGAACGGAAGGTATTGGTTACTACGTAGCATTTACCTTTTGGATACTCATGACAGCGGTGTGGTTACATTCCATTTATGCATACTATGTTCTTCGATTGTATGTTATTCTCGTTTCTTTGTTTTACATATACGTATTGAAACGTTATAATGGTATAGAATTTCTTGTAATGAGATGGTTCGCAGAAAGAACGAAATAGAGCCATTGTTTGAATGCAGAATTTCTATTTTTTTTTCGATCATTCGTCTTTCTATTATTTTCACACTTGTGCATCGTTGATTTTTTCTCAACATCAATAACGTTTTTTGATTCGTGAATGTACTGGTAGCCCTGCTTTCAGTGTGTTAGTTGTTTACTCCGCTAGCATAGCAGTTGCTCTGGTAGTTTGCTCTTGTAACCAGTGATTTCGGGGCGGTCAGAAATCCATCACTAGCTTTGAATAGTTGCTTTCGTGTGAAACTTGACCGTTTTTGATCCTCAATTCGTGTTGTGATCTTTAAACATACTAGTCATGTATCGAGTTCTTGATGATCGCTTGCATTATAGCTGATAAATTTTTATTCAGTAACAATAATACGAGTTACGCATTCGTGGATATTGTGTCGGTTTCTCCCTTTTGATTCCTGCAGCTTTTATTGTAACGTGTTGCTGGTTATGCTGTCGCTGTGGGTACCCTGTCCAGGGTTTCTGTTACGCATTAGCCCCAACTATAAGCTCAATTGGGCAATGTATCGTTGTTGCTGATGTAATGTATGAGCTTTAGAAAGTACTGAGTATGTTGTAGCTTAATGCCAGCTTTACGCCATATGAATGTAGCTTGCTCGGTCCTGCATTTGTCACCTGGGGCTGATTTCGTACTGGCGTTCTTTTTTAGCATTCGTGCGGTTTTTAAGGTCTCAGTGACGAAATAAGATCCCTACTCTCACTTCTTGTGTTGAAGTTGTGATGGTTTTCTTCATACATGGGAGAGACGGTTCTAAATTTTACATTTCAAACATTTTTACGATCCTGCTCAACAAAAAAGGGCGCAGTTTGCAGGATGCAGTTTTATGAAAATTTACAAAAACCAAAAAGGGCGGTGAGTTGGGATTAATGGCATGAGTTTGTTCTTCCAAAATGCCCAAAGAATTGCTACCCGCGCTTTCATCCTGTTCGGAGTTATACAGGTAATTGAATTCAGGCGTGTACCCCAATCGGTATGGATCAGATTAATCAAAAAGCCTAGGGTCTATTTTGATAAGAGGGGGGCATGTAGCGCAATATTGCGTCTTTACAGTATGTCCATTTTCGCAGGAGAGGAAATCTCTAGGTCCGTGAACCAATTAGCTTCCGCATTTACCCCCAACCAGACTTCCCTGCAAAAACTGGGATTACCGCAAGCCAATGAGCCTCACACTCGGAGTTCCAGTATTGAAGCAGCTCCCATGGGTCGCAAGAGCGCATCTCTGTACCCAGGCTAAGAAGTTGTCCGTCGCAGGTCCCGCTTGTGGAGAAGCGCTGACCTGCAACGTCACATGGGCTTTAACTTAGCTGGCACTTTTTCGATGAGACCTTCAATAAAAAATGTCTATATACCAGAAATTAATTTCTCCATAATGTCAAAATAGGTATTGAAGAAAAGGAGAAAGAATGAATCGCGGTATTTCTTAAATGCTCAAGTGTTAAAGGAGTATTAGCGCTCGCTTTTGGGGCCTGATTGTAGCGGTTCATTAAGGAATACAATTAAGAAAGAAAAACCTTTTATAAACGAAATAATTAAAATGGTTCGTTTCGCTCCTTCCTCAGACGAACCTTATTATTTCGTCAATCCCCGGAGCTCATCAGTGAGTTGGGATTGGCGAAATAAAGACACAGGGGAAAGACGAATAAACCTTGATGTGACGTACTTATCATGCAGAGGAGCATGCAATGAAATTAATTGTATATTGACTAAAGTGAATATAAATTGATAACAATATGCAAAATTTTATAAAATTAAAAAGGTGGAAATGTTTGAAGCTGTCCACTGAATCAGGCAATAAGACACAATTTTCAAAACTCCCCAAGTTCTACGTCACGCTTTAGTCGTGTTTCTTAGTTGCTCAACAAATCGCTATTGTGGATAAAACAACACGTAGTGTCTTTCAGAGCTTGTCTGCGGTTGTTTTCTCATATCTTTAGTGATTGATGAGGTGGATTCAAAAAAAGCAACAGTGAATAATTATTCAAATTTCGCTGGTCTACTATAAATCTAATTTAGCGAACAATGGGTGTGGGTGAACCACCCGTAGTAGCAACCAAACAGCATTTTTTGATTCGATTACGAGGATGGATATTTTGTGCTTTCACATTGATCTCTGCTTTACTTGGTGAGTTTTGATTCATTCACATGATTCCGACTCGAATTGCTTTTATTAGTAACCGAAGTGAAAACACGTCTGTTTCTTAAGGAACGATTTTCATCATTACTCCCCTGTTACCCATTATGTATATTAATCCAAGACTTTGGCGGAAGTGCATGGATCGTCTTGTCGGAATTTGGGTAGTGATGCCTGGCGTGAGTTTTTTGGATGAGTATTCTTTTTATGAATCCTTAGCAGTGACAAGGTAAGCAATTTAGGAGCTGCTTACTTTGGAGTAGTAGGTGATGCAAGGTCGAGTTCTTTAATAAATGACTAGTTTAAATTCTTTACTTCCTAAACTGAAGGTACTGCTTAGTCGCGAGGTTCACCATCATGTGCTCTTGTTGTTCAAGTAATTTGCTAAGCACTTATTGACCAGTACGTTTTTGAAAGCGGTGTAATGTTACATGCCACACTTGTCATCATAAATTGCCATAAATCACTTTTTTGAGAAAATTTGTTAACGGTGGCGTGTACTTAGGGTAACCAGGTTGAGACGCTGCGAAAGAGGCTTTTTACAACGTTCACGGGAGAGAACAAAGATCGATTATAATCGTACTGAAGTATAAATTCATGGTACTACAAGGTTGAGTAAGGTAGATTGTTAATGAGGAAAATTCAGAAGAAGTTGAAAGTATTCATAGTCATACTGTGAACGAATAGGAATTTTAATATAGAAAAATTTGTAATAGGTGACTTTTACAGGCACTAATGACATACATTTTTGGCGCAAAGGTTCGCATACGTGGCGACATGATTGACCACAGCAAGCCTGCTCTTATAATAATGAACCACCGAACCAGGTCTTTTTAAATTTTACTTTTCTGTTACCTTCCACCCCTAAACTTTTTATATAGACTGGACTGGTTGTACTTTTGGAATGCTCTCTTCAAAATGGATCCATGGTTGTGTACGTCAGAGAAAATCATACTAAAAGGAATTTTGAGATTAATACCAGGAGCAGGTTGGTTGTTTCTTTTTGATCCAAATTGTTGATGCATTTACAACTGCTAACTCTGAATTACTTTCGCGAAAGTAATTTTTCTCATTACCAATTATAGCTGTTCAGTTACCACTTAGCTTTCCTAACTATTATTATTTTTCAGTTTTGCTGCTTTCAAAATATGTTGTAATGAACCAATTGACTGAAATGAATTAAGGGCAGAATTCACGATGAAAAAGCAACCCATTTCAAATTAACCTAGGGATGGTGAGTGGTACACGAAAGAAGGAAAACCATGAGAAATTTGACCCCTTCCTTGCCGTTGATTTCACCATTGATGGTACTTGCATCGTTTGCCCTCTTAAAGTCCGTCCGCACCCTCATGAGGTCCGCCTGTCCCGCCACTAGACAATTTCCCCCTTCTTCCGACCTTCGTTCTTATCGTGGAATCCTTTACAAGCTCATTCAATCTCATTAATGAGGTAGCAAATATCTTACATGCAAGGGGGTGACCAAGGATTCACTTGGACTAGTGGTTCATCGCTGTTACACAAAAAAAGATGAAATTCTTGTTCAGACATTTATTGGGGATTTCAGTCAGTATCAATGTAGTAACATAAATGAAAAAGAGACATTCTCATATGAGATCAATACCCATGTAAAATTGTAAATGACGTAAATGAAGACAAGGTTGCGAACGTCCAACTAGTTCATAGCAAAGCGGATCTTCTGTTGAGCATCAACCACAATTACACCGTTTGCTTCATGAACTTTTATTGCGTCCTCTAGAGCTTGCTCGCTTACTCCTTTACGAGCACACCTGGAAAAGAATCTGTTTTAGTGGGTCGTTACTGTGTCAAAATTTCACAATGCACTTACGCTTCTATAGCGGTTTGCAGGGAGATAGCGTCATCCGTCGATAAGCTAAGTTCTCGAAGAATTGCGAATGCTCTGTCTACCGGAGATTGACGGCTGCAAGCACATACAGATAGTTGCAATTAAAAGTCGAAATGAGTATAACCACGAACATCTCCTGCTGTTTCATTTCCGGGCGCAAGAGAGTCCTTGCTTGCCTGCATCAAGCGAATTGCCTCTTCAATATCATCTGACATAACGACATTTGAAAGCCGAAGACGCGCCAAAGCTGTCGACATCCTGTAATAAGTCAGTAATTTCAGATAAGATAGGGGAAGTATTGGGAATAAAAAGAAACCAACCACTCCATTAAGTATTTCAATGCACAGAAAACAATACCTTATCACCGATAACAGTAAGCGAGGCGAGGCAAATGTAGAGTCTTCACTTTCGCGAGAAACGCGGCGCATATCAACATACATTTCGACGAGCCTTCAAAAGATGGAATTTTATAATGAAATGGGGAATCTCGTATTCTAAAATTACCTTTCCCGGAGTGCATCTCCTACTACAGGATTCCTTCGCTGCGCAATTTCAATGAGTCGCCTATAAAATTCGATCTCGTCACAGTGATATTCAAAGATAATGTACAATTCAACCCAACCTGATAAGACGCATACTGATGGGTTTTATCCCTTCAATTTCTGGTTGTTTAGAATTCATATGAACGTATGTAATGTGGGATGCAAGTCGTTTATCGCCATCGCGATCTGGTTTGTCCTGGATCAACCAAAGCAGATCAAATCTGAAATACAAATTAAAGCAACTGCAACATGTCAGAATTGTTTTTGTTGTGCATAGATATTCAAAAGCGTTAAGGTGGTGGGACAATAAGACTTATAAACAATATAAGAAATGGCATATAACCTGGATAGAAGAGCCGCTGGTAGATCGATATTTTGCTCAATAGATCTCTTGGGATTGTACCTAAAATTGTAGTTCCCTTCTGCGGTACGCAAAAAATATGCTCTTTACTAACCTTCCGAACGCAGGGTTTGCTGCTGCTATAATAGCGACGCGAGCATTCAATGTTGTCATAATCCCCGCTTTTGCTATAGAAATAGTCTGCTGCTCCATAACCTGGTAGTATCGCATATCACCATTTTTTTACGAATTGCGAATAACGAATCCAATTAGAGTAGGCCGTACGAACGCACGAAACCTTTCTCTTTTTCGTGTAACACATTCTACGTCATTGATGTCTTTTTTTTCTATGACTACTTGTGCGTTGATTGCAAACGTACCTCATGGATTGACGTTCTATCACTTTCCATCATTTTGTCAAACTCGTCAATACAACAAATTCCGCGATCCGCGAGAACCTAAAATTCAAATATCAGTTGTGTGCAGCGAAAGCGAATAAGTTTAAAGTTGCCGAGAATCATTAAATATGTGTGTAGTAATCGAGATCATACCAAAGCTCCTCCTTCAAGTGTCATCTCACCGGTTTGGGGATCTTTTACCACAGCAGCCGTCAATCCGACCCCTACAATGAAGAGATACGTAAGTGAGCTGTTTCTCCAAATGTCACGAAGACCAACCAGATGATCCCCGCCCTGTTGTGTATTGTGATCGTGGTGCAAGACGATTGACGTAGGACAACAACTGCGATTTTGCAACTCCAGGATCTCCCATGAGTAACACATTAATACATCCTAGAAAACTTCAATTAGAAATGGTAATTCCTAGAAAAAAGCTAATAGTTATCACCTCTGATCTTCATTCCACTTGCGTTCTTATCAACACCTCCTACAAGGGCGAGCAACAAGCTCTTCTTAACATCTGTAAGACCATAGATTTCGGGAGCGATGGAATACGCAAGCATGTCGTAAAGGTTGTCTTGTGCGAGTAGGTCAATCTAAAGACAAAATTTCATCATACTGTAAGATCAGCGCTCATGTGGAACCATACCTCTTCTTCTGTTAAGTCGTCCGCCACATCTTCATTATCCACGTTGCAACGGACGTTTTCAACATACTAAACAACTCTCATCATGGTGCCATCAGATAGCATTTTATAACTACAAGATAAACTGACGTGGGCTTCCAAAAATGTCTCGGTAACCAATCCACCACCAGCTTGACGGAATCCTCCCTTTATAAGTGGGATCAATACTCCAGATATACGCACGTGATCGCCAGGAGCGCAGTGTCTAGTTGCTTCCCCATAAATATTTACAGTGAGCGCTCGAGGAATAGACCCCACAGGGACTTGATCACTCTAAATCAAACATTTGAATCATTTTGCAAAATGAATTGTAAAAATACCACCAACCAGCTCCTGAATCCTTATTTCTTGAAATTTATTGAATTTTGATCCTCGAACTTGCATGTGCAAACGACCATTAGCCTTGGACTCCACACAGTCCTTACTAGGACAGTTTACTGCTGGCATAAATGATGGACCATTGACCTGAGTTTCAGCAAAACTTATATCCGGCATCTCAGTTAACGACATCACCATGACTTACAGGTTGGTAAACCTCAGCTCCGCACGTGTCGCAGGCATATGTCATCACTTCGAGAATAGGTTTCACTTCTGTAGCACGGATCACAACTCCGGTAACAGTCACGAGTTTTCCCACGTAGTTCGCCTAAAGTGTAAGAAAAAATTGGATATAGTGTGCACCGTACCAAACATTTACCCAGCAATCATAAATTACCTTGATATCGCGAACTGGAAGAGGTTTCATAGCGTCGCGGTTTTTGAAAAGCACCTCACTGCAAAAAAACGTATCACATTCGTTTTTCCCTTTTCTGCATAGGCCACTCTCCCATACTGATGCAGAGAACTCACAATCTGCGGAGTAACTGAGGAGGATACTTTTTTCGAACTTCCTGTGTACTTCCTCCAAGTAAACCCTCAGCAATTTTGGATTGATCATCCATATGCACTCTTTGAAAAATGAACGCATCCAAGGCATCACGGATAGGTGGCTTAATGGAGAACTATTCATTTCTGACAGCGAACTCTTCATGCAGCAAACACTACCTGTCGGTCTCCCAGTACTTCTTGAACCATCTCGTCAATGACCTCGTTAAATATTTGGTGGAACCTTAAAGGAAAGATGAGTGGCAGAGTCTTATTTCTTATTCTAGTCTATTTGATTACAATGTAGAAAAGGCAAGGCATTGACATTATTGAATGTTAAGGGCACCACAGGGTCAGTCAACTGATTTTATCCGAATTTTATTCAAAATTGGAAATTAATTTTGTCTTCCGACTCTATCACTTGTCGGAAATAGAACTGTTCATCGTCTTCACTATTGCAGTCCTTTTCTTCGTTACCTGCCTAAAAAAAATTGCGCAATGTTTGCTTCTGTCTTTTTTGCTCTGCTTACGGTTCGTGAGCAAAATGAGAACTCTTTCGCGCATCAGATGGATCAGTGCACGATTACAGTTCCAGTGTTTGTATCCCTCCCGCGCTCTATAGTCACCTCGGCCAATAACCGCCCACTACCTCGTATTTAGACCCTATTCCGGTCATCCTCAATGATAACAGGTTTCACGCAGAATCTAGGTAGCAGACTGCGCGATTGTGCAGTCCCGATAGCGACATCGCACATCGCATAGTACGCAGCAGTTATTCTTGCACAGCGTACATAATTGATTGTCAGTCAGGGTTTCACAGTTCTCACTCAAGTGACTCACCGTCGTGCATGTGCCAATGAGCTGGTGGAAAGGCGTTTCCTTCAAGATCGAGCAACGTCATGTGCGAGATGACGTAAATGCCACATTTGCTCACGCTTCAGCCCAAACGGAGGAACGTCATCGCGTAGCAAGAAAAACCTTAATCAAAAGGCACACGATTATCACGAGCACTTCACGCGATAATGTATGCTATACGAAATAATAAAGGCCGCAGTGTGGCTCGGGGGGGGGGGGCAGTCGCCGCGCGCGGCTCAGCGATGTAGTGTAACTCGAACATTCCAGCTTCTCACGCATGCTAAGTGACTGCCCTCACCCCCCCCCCCCTGAATTGGCTACATTCCCCCTGGCTCACGAATTTCCTGTTGCCGCAACGCCGCGCGGCGGCGCCTGTCCCCCCCCGAGCCACATTGCGCCCAGATTTTTGCTTCAACAACATTTCCTGATACGCCTTTCTTGGAGCTGTCCTTCGTTTAAGAAAAAAAAAATTTCCAAGTGCTGCATATGATGTTCCTCTCTTCTTCGAGAAGGAACGCGTACGGCCAATTCCAAAAAACCCACTTTTGACCCATTTTCGTCGAGTCCATAATAGGTTTCGATGAACTCTCGAATTTGAGCCTTATGCTTGTCGTAGTCAAGGACTTTCTTTGTTGAATGACATCTCTAAATATAGTAACTTTAAATTACGAACACTGCGGACAAAAGAAGACAAGATTGTAGAGCATGAACGATACTAAAGAAACTAACGAATAGAGGACACGATCTCATGAGAATGAAATATAGCCTTGCGACCTTGCTCTCTAGTTGCGAGTTCAAAGGTGGTAGTTCCGCTTTATATTTCGGCGCCGCGCGATATTACGAAAAACTTGCATTGGAGCACCGTCTGGCAGTGGAGCGCACAATGAAGTGGGTGCATGCGAGGTTGTTTGGTATGAAATGTGGAAGTAATGATTCAATGATTAGCCTTGGGTTTTGTATAGAAAGCCACACTGGTGGTCTCTTCTGGCTAATATATATCAGGCAGAGTAGTTTTTCTCGTTTTTGAAAAGACGTTTTGTAACACAAGCCCTCGACTATCAATAAATTTACAAAACTCAAGAGTTCTACAAGAGTTCTCAATATACTGTATGATTGTCCCTCAATAAGATCCACAGTCTATAGGCTCTCTTATCCATGGATAATGTTGGCTGCAAAGAAATATCTCGTTTCCATGTCACATAAACATCAATTCTTTATGGCTGGTTTTTGGTGGATGTGATGTTGTAAAAGGCGCGACGACAAGGCAAGCAACTTAGAACTGACTTAAAACTGATGCATAATATGGTAGGTGTCTGTATAGTATTAGCAGTGCCAGGGTCTCACTGAGATGCTTCAAATGATAACGTTATTGGAAGTATCATTCAGGATTCAGGTGGCTTAGCTCAAGGCCGGGCGAGAAAAGGTTTTTTTTTTCCATTACAACTCACTATCTGGCTCAAATAACGTTAAAACAGAGCATGTTTTCCTCAGACAAGGCATTCTCCACGTCACCGCCACACATAGAAGCGTGTTGTTTTCTTACGTTAGCGATGCCTGGTTTCATTTTCTGACCCAACCGCTTCCTCACTCATTTCCTAGTTCTTCCTGTAGCAGTTCTCCGAAATGCAATTAACGTGAACAGACATAGTTGTGGAATAAGTTACACGAAATTCAAATTCAACGAATCAGCCACTTCAAGGTTGCTCTCATCTATGCAATTACTATCATATTAGACTTTTTATCGTTTAAGGATGGGCGATGGGTTGCAATTCCTATGTGTTCCTGAACCGTCGATTTGAAACGGATCAGTCGAGACTCGAAAAAATCTTGGACTATTTCGCTCGATGTGGATTCAACTATCAGGTAACTAGTCTGTTCCTCATTTCGTTAACTCAACCGCACGTCCATATTTGCGCACGCCTATTTGCATGTGTACAGCCAAGTAGACGTTTGTTTTGCCTTCAATCAGTTTCTGTGATTTATAACACTTGGCGTATTTGTTAATGTGAGTATGCTCCAGCATGAGGAAAAAATATGCGTAGATACGCGCAAATGACTGCAGTCGTTGTGTTAGAAGCACGATGGATTCTGGGTGGAATCTGAGTGGAAGAGGATGCTGGATGGTGCTCCAGTGACGAAAAAAGCAGAGAAATCCGTCAAGAACACGCAAAATGGGACCCCTTGGTTTATGCGTTGACCTTCGACTGTGGATGAGCCAGCAACCAAGGAAGATGGACTTGTTAACCACAACCTCATACTTGGACTAATAATCAACGCGAAATGCTCTTTCAAAGTGAGCGATGCTGCTAGTGGCAGTCCATTGATGGGCGGAGCGGTTTTGGGGTCGTTTCGGTTTTTAGAATTGGACGTTCGACGCGCTAATCAACTCACCGTTTTCTGCGAAAGCGCCGCTCCTCACTTCGTTTGCCGCTTATTGCCTGCAGTATATCTTTCCCTCCCGGTACGCACTCACTTTATCATATTCACTGCCTTCAATGGAGTTAAACCAAATTTCTGTGATCGAGAAGAAAATGCCCGCCACAGTGCCTAAGTTGTGTTTGAATGTTTGGAACAATACCGTGATTGCTGAATCTGTTCTTAGTATGATATGAACAGGGTGTTGTAGTAGCTTTAACAAAAGTGGACATAGTGGATCCTGAAAAATGGGAATTTGTTCATACATATAATGGTTTTATGGGGCTAACAGGTGTGCCTCAATAATGTAAATAAATGAACTGTAGGAGCTTTTCATCGCAATGTTTTTGACTTTTTACAGATTTTACTTTACCCGGAAGGTACAGATAAATGCCCACTAGCCACAGAAAGAAGTCGAAAATATGCGGAAAAGAACAATCTGGTGCACTATGAATATCTGTTGCATCCTAGGACTACTGGCTTTGTGCACATCGTACAATGCATGAGGAAAGGTATGTTAACTTTCCATGCTGTAATTCCTTCTACTAGTGGTTCATCAGTACAACTTCAATCGGCGTTCCTTCGGCAAATCTTCCCTTCCTTCTTTCTTGTCTCGTCGTCTCCTACCCTTATTTTGTTTCTGTTTTGTCTTCATTTATTCTATTATCAATTGCAGAACATCTACAGCACTTTCTACTCTGCCTACTTCCCTACTTCTGTGTTCTCCTCCCCCACGCACACGCACATTTTCTTTCTCTGTCTCTTTGTTTTTCGTACCACCTTTTTGCCCGTGCATCTTTTCGTTCGATGGTTTTGATAATGGTGGTAGGGAATTGTGTGAGCTCGGGGAATACTGCCATTTCTCATTTTCTCTTACTTATTTTTCACATTTACAAATATATCAACTAACTATTATCGAAAACGTGACCGCCCTTTCTGTAGAAGTCTTTAAGATTTCTGATGCTTCTCTGAGTTGATCTAGATAACCGAAATTCCCTTTTTGGGTGGCTGTACAGCGGCAGGAAAAATTTAGTCTGAGCTTATCGGTCACGTAGTTGCCGGCTCCATCCGGTCATATTCTATGGTCGAGGCGAATATGCTGCGTCTAGCCTGCGAGGAACTAGAGAAACAAATTGTATTTGTGTAGTCTTTGATTGTTGAACTATTTGAAGGAAAATAAGATAAAGGATAAAGCATTTGCCGTTGATCAATCCCTTTTTGGGATGCGGCACGCATTCTACTTCCATTTGTACATTCGTAGTGGCGTTTGAATGCGATGTGGCCTATACAATGACTTGCGGGGGCCAGCCGATGTTCAAGTCAGTGTTTTTATCCTCCCAGACAAGTCTGGTACCAATTAACCGACCCCGGAGGGATGGAAGGCTTGGTTGGCCCGGGCGACTCACGACCCAGGATTTGATCCCGGACCGCTCGCGTGGTGAGCGCGCCACTTGTCACTACACCACTTCCGCCCGTTATCGGAAATCGCTTTGCATTGTCAAATTACGATTTGTTCTGGCTGTACTCGATACAGGCTGGCACCTCTTCCAACTTCTTGCTGGCATTTGTCTACTTCATCATATAAAAAATCAATTCCGTACGGCACTATCTGCGTTCTTTGTTGGCTTGCATAGTGCTGCTTATGCGCTTCATCTGCTTTTGAAGAGAGTTATGAACCTGTGCCGCGAGATCTTCACATCGCCTCGAATCAATGGTATCCACTATTAGTTAGTTAAAGTTCACTTTTCTCAGCTGGATACATCGATTATGTATACGATGTGACGATTGTTTTGGATGATTGTATGTGCCAGTCGGGTGGATTTTGCTGTCAATGGCGTTTGTTCAAAGGATGTTCATTACCAGGTAAGAGCTTAATTTAGGCTCACATTGCACATTCACTTCAAAATCACAAACTTGGAAATTTGCGATGATTGCATACAATTCATTTTTTCTAGCCGAGGCAGTCACAAGGCAATAAACGCTGCTTTCTGATTGCACTGTTTCTCATTTAGCAGCCAGGGGGGACCTCTCATTCCCTGCATATGCTTTACGCCTTTGACCAAAAGTCAGTTTCCAGAAGTAAGAAGGTACTCTGATCAAAGTGGTGCACACGCCGCTGCTTAGTATCCTACTATATTTTGCTGACAGTAATCATACTTTGGGGTTTCAATAAATTGCTAAAAGAAAAACATCTAGTAGATGTCAAGATATCATGTGATTCTACACTTTATTTTTCATTGTGTTAGTACGTATCGAGACTCTTGCTGGAAGGATGGTAAATGTGTGATGATTTTAGCCATAGCCATAATTAATCACTCTTTGTTCCCATTTTTGCTTTCTCCTAGTACTTTTTTTCTGTTCAGATGGTTGGATCTCTATTCAAGTGGTTTTGCACGTCTTCTCGATGTCTGATTAGTTCCATTCCTTTTCAGGTTCGGAAGTTGAAGATTAGTGAGCTTCCTTTGGGCGACAAAGAGCTTGCCAAATGGCTAATCGACCTTTGGAGAGAGAAGGAGGAGAAGCTTCGCCGCTTCTACTCGAAAAGTTCAGATAGCAGAGAATTCGAAATGACTCCTGATGGACAGGATTACGAGGTATGATTTGTTCCGATCCCTAGCCCTTCGAAGACAACGTATGGCAAATACCACACTGCAAACACAGTGGCACCATGTTGAGTCTTTCGGGGGTAATATCCCGGCCATAGGTGAAGTTCTAGTTCTAGTATTATATAACATGCGCCATTCCTCACTATGGTGTGGCTTGAGAGTGCGCAATAAGGACACTATGGTCTCGTCGCTTGGTCAACCGACCGCTGCAACTGTTGATTGCGATACAGCAGTCGAGGCGATTTTCTCTGTTTGCTTCTCTTGCGCGCTCTGCTCACTCCTCCTCCTTTGCCTCTTTTCATTTTCGAAGGCTCAACTTGTTTATCATGAACATTCTTTACAAATCATTAGGTCACGCCGCGCCACCGTTACACACCCTGGTCAACCCAGAGTGTTCAGGTCGAGTCAGACTGCGAAGCACGCTTCGCTAGCGAATCGGGCGGATACGATCATTGTACCAACGGATCGAACGATGTATCAGCGGGTCGAACGACGTACCAGCGACTCAACACTGTTCAAAGCGGCGGGAGTCCCTCTCGTTTGCATGTTGACTCTCGCCACTATCCCGACCTCTTATACCCTCTCACTCTCTCATACCCCCGTGAGCCCGGAAAAGTGGCTATAGCCAACGTTCAAGTAGGAAGTTTTGCTCACTTCAAACATTGTCGAGTGGCTGAGTGTCGATTCGCTGGTACATCTTTGATTCTCTGGTACATCGTTCGATTTCCGTTGTACATTCGTTCGATCCCTACTCTGACACATTATTTCGCCCGCTGGTACGGCAGTCGATTCGCTGGTGTAAGCTCGTACCATAGTAGATTCGCTGATGATCGGCTAGCAAATCGCTGGATCTTGCAAAAGTCTGCATCAGGCCTCACAAGGCCAAGTACATCATTAGAGACCTTGAACTGACAGTGTATTGTAATTGGAAAGAGGAAATTTTGAAATTTAGGTGTCGTCTTTCTATCAGTCATGGAATTTTGTGTAACTCTAAATTTTCAGATGACTCAAGGCGTGTATATAACGCAACTATGCATCATAGCCTTCTGGACCCTGACGACTTTGATCTGGTTGTATGGATTCTTGATGGTAAAGTTATTTTTCTATTTGGCGAACATGTTAAGTGTTGGTAGTTCTATGTGCATTTATTGCGAGCAAAAAAACTCATTTTTATGGCGGTTTGTGCTAGTTCCTATTAATCGTTTTTGAATCAGTGCAAGCACATCAAGACTGCAAGCCGATGAATTTGTAATATGGTGAAACTCCAGTTCGGGGGGCCACTCCATTTTTTCTCCAATACTCAAGATAAGGATTAGAGGGCTCACGACACGTAATCGACTCATTTAAAGTAGACTTCTGATAAATATTGGTGTAATGGGTGAGAAACCCTGAAACGTTTTCACATTTCCGCCTGCCATGACCCAAGGGAACGGTCCTGGACCAGGAGAAAGGACACCTCCGCAAAGGGCTAAGGGTGCAGGAGCTCCAGGGTGGATCACCTGTGCAGAAAAGTGGATGGGATGTGGGCAGGTAGTGTGGAATGTAGGACATCCACCGGTCCTTATCAAAAGTACGCTCGAAATGAGTCGTTCACTTATTATCTTATCCGTAGTGTTCGATAGCCCAAAGAACTGCTCTCTAGTACTACGGATAAGATAGCAATGGAGTGCCCCCCCCCCCCCCCCCCCCGCCCCCCGCCCCCGAACTGGAGTTTCACCTGTAATATTTTTCTTTTCAGTAGTTTTTCGTCTTAGTACCTCCTTATATCATATTATGATCGTTGGCGATATTTGTCCACTCTTCTGCGGAAAGATTTCTTGTAGTGTGACGGCGGTCTGTCGATTTCAGTACCATCTATGCTTCTCAGTGTGCGCAGAAAAACAACAGGAAGAAGGCCCGTTGAATATTGAATGGGGCTGCACTGTTCCTCCTTGAGCGGGAATTAATCTTAGAAACGGCGACATTATCAAGCAGCAATGAATTTTGGGAGTGGCCATCCATCTGGGTTTTTAACGACACTTGGACTCACAGAGATTTTAAGCGACCTCATGTAAAGCCTCTGGAGGCATCTTGCTAGGCGAGCAGGTACGGAAGCTAAGTAAAGTCTCATTTTATCGATGAGACTCTCCATTTCGGAAATCAGCGGGCCTAGACGGGCCCCATTGCTCGGGTTCTACGCCGCTAATCTTAGTTTTTCGCCGGCAGTCTTAGTTTTTTCATCCCTGCATCACTGACCCCATATACCTTGATTTCTAATGGGCTGCCTTTTCATCGTAGACTCGGTTTTAAGTAAACTGTTGGCTATTGATATCTCTCGTTTACAGGTTCCATACATGGCGACGTTTTCTGTTGTGTCGTGCACGATCTATGGTTCCATTCAGTACCGTTGGGATGGTATCGAATGGCTTGCTATCCATCTTTTCAACAGCTCATAGAACAACCCTCTTTCTCCAACTGCATTATATTCGTGATTATGGGTTCAGAATGTTACTTCTCATTTGACATGACCAAACTTATTTTCCTCATTTGGTGGGTGTATTTGATGAACTTTGAAATATAATAATTCTCTTGTTGAGTTTTAGGTGATGATCTATCCCATGGTATAGCGCTGTGCTTAAAATATGACGTTTTTAGGATATCTATCTAAAAGGGTAATAGCAGGATGACTTTTGGACCAAATTTTGTACTAATCTCTCGCTCATTTAACTGTTGAAAATCTTTTTTTTTGTGGAATCGAGAATGGGATTTTTGTATGAAGTATCTTCATATTTACTAAAAATTCGAGTCTGTCTGAATGAGCGGAGGGGGTATGTGGTGCAATAGTTCGCTGACTGCACTAACTAATCAGATTTTTCGAAAGAGGGGAAGCTTTGGGGTGGTTGCAAAAACGAAGTGAATGGTTCACGCATGCCGAAGCTTCCTTCACGTGCAACAATTAGGATTACTGTAAGCGGCACGATCTATTGCTATACATAACCTCTCCCTTAATTCAGATAGATTCCATGATTCTGTTGAAAGAGAGAAATGATGATGACGGAAGTGTTGAATTTTTGTTATGGCATTTTGTTGTTTTTGTGTTGTTTTGTAGAAGTTTTAGAACTACTTTCAGTATCTAACGTGTGTCTGGGCATTGTCTAATAAGTGTACGGATGTTGACTTTTGTCGGTTAAAAAATTAAAAAGTAAAATTGTTCGCTCAGTGCTCAAATAAAAGTTCCATAGTATGGCGTTGGATTAATTGGGTGCAGTTATAGTTCCATACATAGCGATTTTGCTGTTTACTACTTCAGATGTTTAAGGTATGATAGATATCTGATAGCTTATCGGAAACGTGGTAGTTCTCTCATCACTTGTGCAAGTCCTGAGTCTATTTTTGAAGGAGGAGCTCACATTAAAAGGCAGCCTATTAAATTAAGGTAGAGGTGATCAGTGATGCGGAGATGAAGAAAATACCGTGAGAAATGGCCCAGAATCCGAGAGATGGGATCGCTTTCTTGCCCGTTGATTCCCGCTGGTTATCCTCCAAGGCCTGGTTACTTGAAGTGAACTTACTGTTTTTGAATGAATAGTTTTTTTTGAATCTAGAACGGTGTTCTTGCAACGCTCTCGACCGTATAAACTCTTTTTCGTATTCCCTTGATATTCATAGCCGCTGCAGTCATATTTACCTCGACTGAAGCAACACCCCCAGATAAATCGTGGTTTCACAGATAATGAAATTGCCGAATTGAGAATGAATTGAAGGAGGAAAGAAGACGTGAAGTTCAAGGCAAAAATTCCTCATTGTTAAAGAAGTGGCAGGCCAGACAGGTAAGTTACGTCACTTCCCGCTCCACGGCTCAATCAACTTACTGCGCGTAGTTGACCGGCCGCTACCGGGCCATTATCCAATGATGCTGTGCATGGTGTGCGCGACTCACTCGTCCAATGCCTCTAGATTAGTCGCCAAACATCTAAATTGTAAGACTCTAGTTCATGTGCATACATTCGACCGCGGCAATCACACATTTGCTACTCGTACTCTATTCACCAACTGAATAGATTCTTCAACACGACTTCTGCTGGGGGTGTTACTTTAAATCCGAAAACTTGTCGGAGACGCTCGTTTTTATCGACCAGCATTCTCATCCTTGATAGTTTGCCATAAAGTATAAAAAGTGTGCATTTGTTGTAATGCCGTTGAAATTCTATCGATAGAGAGACAGTACTAACTGATGACTTACAACCGCATTTGCAGGACGGAGATCAGACGATTTCTTCGAATCCTCACCCTTGAAAACAACTATATCCTTATTATTACTATTGACTGCAACCGGCAGTAAATAAACAAACAAATATATAAATAAACAAATAAAATAAAATCAAAAAAGCGTGGAGGCGTGTGAAGTTTTAAATGGTAATTATAAATTTCGCGTGAATGACCGGAAAAATGAGGCGCAAGCAAAATTGAGGTAGCTGGAACATGAACATTTTTACAACATCTTGTATTTTAACCTTGTGTCACTGTCACTGTAATATTTTATGTTAAATCTCTTTGTTTCCATTCCAGTCCTATCTTCTTTGAGAGGGAGTCTTCCACAATAGGGTAATTAGTTATGCTGATTCTCTTGCCCATCACGGTCCATTAAACGACGGTTGGTTGATGAGAACCTGCCGCTCATGGCAGTCATCACACGCTTGATTGGTGATTCTGAGTGACAACGGGGAAGGTCTTGTAGATATGAATCGCTATCATTGACGATCACCACCCTCGCAACTTGCGATTTTTTTTTAAAAAATTTTTTAACTCATCGTTTTATTAAATACCAGATTGGTCCCCCGGCAACCACCGGGACCTCCTTACCTGCGTAAGCTTTACTCCTTCCAATGTGCTCCCATCCACTGGTGACATGGACACCTCGTGGAGGTGGCACGCATGCACAAAAAAGTGTCTTATATAGTAGAAGGCATTACCGTAATCGTGACATGACCTTAGAAATATTAATTGGACCTCAGGTCTTTTGGCGGTTAGCTCCCCTCGCCCTTCTCCATCTTATCCTATTCCCTCTACTGCTCTCCAGCTGCTATTGCAGCATCATGTGGAATGAATGAGACCATGCTCAGTAGGTGTTTATATAGCCGTTGGGGTGTTATCACATTGATAGCACTGCAAAACATTGATTGCTAAAGTCATAGTTACTCGATTTTGTTAACGGTCTGTTTACTTCACGAGTTTCCCTACCACTTCATTTTGCGGACGGACACACATACATACATACATACATACATACATACATACATACATACATACATACATACATACATACATACATACATACATACATACATACATACATACATACATACATACATACATACATACATACATACATACATACATACATACATACATACATACATACATACATACACACAAAGTTAGCGCTTTATAAAATAGAAGGATGGTTAGGCTCACGGCCGCCACCGACCTGCTGATTTTCTTTGATATTCCGAATGCAAACTAGGTTTTTTATTCCGGATTTTTTGATAGTATACGAAAGTATTCTTGGAAAGGTTGACAGATTCCGCCAGGAAAACTGGAATTGAATCTCAAGTTGTGACACTTACGGAAGTGACAAATATAAGATCGAGCACTCAAGTCCTCATTATTTATTTATTTAATTTATTTATTTATTTATATACCTATATAATTTGTTATTTGACGTTATTGTTTCAGCAAGGTAACAGCCCATAGCAAAGATTTCAGAAATTTTTTCGTCGCGCTTCTCCTTTGAAAAAGGGTTGGTCACATAGCGCCCTACAATCCTTTCGAAAGAACCCCAAAACGCCCTTATGTAGATCTCCTGAAGGGGCAGCTTCCCCCCCCATTTTACCTATTCCATGCAGTTTTTGCAACTCTAGACCATTCCACATATGCAGAAAAACGACTCCTACAGTTTGCCCCCTCTCTAGAGAGCTCGCCCTTCCCAAGATCGCAAATATCAAAAAGAATAGATGTGAGATCCCCTTGAAGAAACACCAATATAACCTCCCCCCCCTTCGAGCCCCTTCGAATGCGGCACAATGGGCGATGAACCCTCGTTCAAATATGTACTTGGTCGTGAATACTATTTAAAAGGCTATATAAATAGAAATCGCAGTCTTATCTAGGTAGCCTTTCATATGAGCAATTTTTCCATAGTCAGTCCGTTCGTTGTCGCAAGTTCAACGATTGGAATCGACTCTCTACGGCATATTCGCGATGGGAAGAAAATTATTCTATGGGAATGGTGGTAGGGAACAAGGAGAGAAGTGTTTTGCTTTCGAGCAGGGTTTTAGGTATCGTTGTTTTTTTTTCGGATTCGTACCAGTCACCTCCTGCCCATTAGTGTGCAGTTTTTGACATGTGAAGTTTGGTCGCTGAGACTTGTCAACTGTCTCGGGGGTTGAATACTATAAAAAGCTCTGGGTAGGAGCGTAGTCGTATGGGTAGGACCACTCCATGCTGGTGGGGTGGGGACCGTGTCAAGGCCTTCTTACGGGGCGTGGTGAAATTTTTCTGAATTGCGCTGACCCTGTTGACGACTGCGGGGTAGCCACTTCATCAATAAAATCTTCTCCATTTCATCTTGGTGGGCACTTCTGACAGTGAGTTATTTGAAGGCAAAGCGAATGGCGACAATAAATCGTTCGTCGTTCGCGGTCAGTTACTATGGCTCAGCTTGACCTTGGAACGCATCATTCATGATTCTTTTCTTTCAAATACTCTACGTTTGACCATCGTCATTGAGACACTGTTCTTCGCTAAGAATCATTGGATGTGCACCAAGTTAGGGCTAAACCTCATGAATTACGCAGGGTAAATAAACTGGAGCGGTTATGTCCAAACCGTAGTTTTACTATGAAGCAAGGACTTCTATAGATCGTTCATTCACTCGCAGGTCTCTGCCATCCTTCGATTGAGCCATACTGTTATGTGAGCATAAACGTTGAACGATCTTACGCCAACATGTGGTATACGGTAATAAGTGGACATCCCCTGTTTGCGCATTGCACTTGGGGGGGGCATTGACAGGCCATTGCATTCAGTCTGGCGAGCATATCATTTGGTCAGGGGAGGATTTCTTCGGAGTGAGTAGATGACTTTCTTAAAGCAAAGTAATCCAAAGACACTGTTGAAGGGTCGCATTTTGGGCTGTGCAAGTAAAAGCGTAGTGGCAACTGAGAGGTCGTTGAACTAGGGGTTGTATTTAGACTGTTTTTTGAAGGATTTGAGGAGTTGTACATAAATTGGGGAATTTTCCGCTTGATGACATCCATTCACTCTCCCCCTCCCACCGCTGACCAGCGGTTCGGAGAGAAAGATGTGCGGAGTCGCTGTGCCGATCGAATAGTCCTCAGACTCAGAATACTAAGGATACCATGGGCGAGGTTGCTCGGAGGCAGGGGGGGGGGTGGAGAGCCTCCCAAGATTGATGGTGGTGGAGGGGGGTCGCAAAATTTGCGAAACAGTGCGAACGTGACGGTTGACCCTGGTCGTGGTCTTGAATGCCTTGGACGCTTTGCGCTACTATTCCCCCCCCCCCTTCCCCTCCCCCATCTTCCCTAACTACAGTTACGCCCAATTTAAATGTAGGTGCTTCGTCGCGTTCCAACTAGATCCATTTTTAGGAGAATACTACACTATGCTTTATAGAAGTCGAAGAATAGTTTTTCTTTGTCCAGGGACCATTGGTTACGCCGAAAAGTGGCTATGTGTGCGAGTTCCGTGTCAAAGACTGTCAATCAGATATGAAACGTGCTCCGACAGGATATTGGCGATTTTTCCCAAGTAGTCTAGTTGACACTAACATATCTCGTCAGCGAGACTTGGTAAATAGTTTACGGCCTTCGTCATAACCATCTCCGGTGTTCCGGTCACGTGACTGCCCCTTTACAATCTTTGGCCATCATTTCCAACAGATAATAACTTGAAGCCGCATATGATCATAGCGTGGCAATTGGACCGGTCATAGGGCAGTATCCGGCTGCTGTTTGCCATTTGTCCTCTTTTTTTCCCTGATTTGCACAGCACCTATCGATCATAATTTTTGATTTCCACTCACGTACTTGTATGGCCTTCAAATTGACTTATGATTAACCTTCGATCGCTTTTTGGTGGCTATTTGAAAATTATTGAATGCAGAACTAACTATTGTGCTTACAAGTGGGTGGCATTCTTTTAAAACACTATTCGGTGCTATACAAGTGGGGTGGGCACACCCAGCTTTTCACGCATGTCAAGTGACTGCCCTCACCCCCCCCCCTAGATTGGCTACACTCCCCCTGGCTCACGAACTCCCCAATTCTCGTGACAGTATAGTAGCGAGCAGCAGTCCCACTGACATACATTTCTGTTCAAAAAATGCGGCGTGCCCACCCTACTTGTATAGCACCCAGAAGTGTAATGTAAGTGGGACTGCTGCCCGCTACTATACTGTCACGAGAAATCGGAATTCGTGAGCCAGGGGGAGTGTAGCCAATCTAGGGGATGAGGGGTGTGCAGCCACTTGACATGCGTGAAAAGCTGGGTGTGCCCACCCCACTTGTATAGAGCCTATTTTCCTGTCAGAAACGTCATATTTTCGGCACCTGTTCGGTAAGGTGGCAGGCTGAGGGGAGTGAATACGGGTTGCTGGTAGACCCTTTATGGATAAAGCAGTTCTTCGAAAGTGGAATATTTTTTTTTCGATTTTTTCGTTTTATCCCTGCAGAGCAACAAACAGTAACTGAGGAATGAGCTATCCCTTTGCTATTTTCTATTGATACCACGTCATCACCGTTTATATTTATTGGGGCAGTAGCACGGACCGTTCCTATCTCTTAGCACTCCTATCTGTGCGGTTCTGGAATACATAGGTAGCTCATGTTACTTACAGTAACTTCAATTTTCGCGGCGGGACTAAAGTGTAAGTGAGGAACCAATTTTTTTTTACAAGACACGCTTTATCTAATTTCTACACATACACAAATCTAGTTGATAGTATTCCACTCGAAGTAATCTTGCTTGACCTGTCCTGGTGGTGGATGGTTCTCCAGAAAACATTTGTCCAATTTGCCTTCCCAATACAACTTTAGGCGTTGGGTAGCGATCGCTTTAGCTCTCTTTTTCTGCTTTTCACTGGTGATACATTCCCTAAAGTCACGGTGCTCTAGATCGCAGTATTTGCGGCCAAGTTTTGCGCCGTAGGCCTCCATACAACGAAAGAATTGTGCCTCGAAAAAACCAATTTCCTTCACCGTGGATGAATTCACACTATTTTCTTGAATGCCAATCATAGGTTAAGTCTTCTTGTGGTTTAAAAGGCGAATGGTGCTCTGCACCATTCGCCTTTTGTCCCACCAAGGGTTAGGGTTACCAAGGCAGAATGCGACTCGCACGCCTTCCGCATCTGGGGTTTCCGCAGCGAAAAATTTCACGTTGTGACAAGCGAAGTTGCTTTCTTTCCGGGCAACCCACACCCTCTTTTGACCGAGCGAAGTCCATTGTTGCGTTTGGCCAATTTTAAAAATTTAATGGTCCCCATCCTTTCGAGGGTCCACGACTCCTGTCATCATCATCGCTGATGCGGGTCTCCGGCGCCAAGTCTGGCTTGTTCTAGAGTGTTTGATTGTGACACCATAGGACATACTCTAGCTCCACCCAAAAAATTCCTTCAAAATTGACCTCAAGCGGGCAACAGAGGGAGAGGGATGGGAATACTCACGATTCCGCCTATTACATGCTTTTTTAGTAAAAATTAAAGAAGAAATTCCCAGTTTTTTCATCACTTCCTCTTCTACACACGTGACCCCCTCAACTTCGTCAATGAACTAATTGCTCGATTTGTTTGAATGGACGGTCGAACCTGCCTTCAAATGCATCGGGACCCTATTTTCTTCCACTGAGTGATCCCTTCGCACTTCTTTTTTCATCCTGCAGACTCACTACAGTGCTTCTTCTTTGCCATGTTATAACGTTTTACTTAAACTTACCAACATGCATCCATTTAAGCTTTGAAGTCCTTGAGGTTTTAGTGACGATCATAGATTATATGGTCCTGTTTGTGACATACCAATGTCCTCGCTAACTCTCATAAACTACGATCCGGAATAGCGTCATTCATTGTAGTCCGTATCTTCTTCGCAGAGTGACTGGCGCCGATCCAATAAGCCTCTTTGTTGTGCGATTCACCTCGGTCAAATCGGATGACACTACAATGACCGGCTGAGGATTTTATGACTTTCACTATGCCATATGTTTCTGCTTTGCTTTATCTTTTTCTATTTTTGTTTTGTAAACATTAGCGGCTGTTTTTGATGACATACCAGGCCTTGTTTTCTTTTTATTTTTTAGGTTAGATAACTATTGTTGGCAGAACTCCGTTGCTATTGCCTGCGAATCTCAAAAAAAATTGGACGCTATCGCAATATACGGGGGCATTGTGATGGCAATGCATTTCAAACCGCGTAAAACATGTTTTTTTTGTTGAAAACGGGACTAAGCCTTAGGCGGGGGAGGAGAGACTCCAAAATTAGTGAGCCATCTATATTTTTCCCGTAGCTCCTGCCCCCTCCTATACGGCTTAGTCCTAGTGGATGCCCCCGTGCATAGCGATAGCGCCGAAATTTTCACTGGTTCCTCACCCATGGGAGCTAGTTTGTGCCTAGACTACAAATATGACATTCCATTTAGACACTAGCGCCATTCAACACTTTAGCCGTCTGGTATAAGCCTGGGTACATGGAGACTTCGGTGCTCTGTCTACGAAAATGACTTGCATTATTGCGCCTGCGCCAAAATCTGATGTCATAATGTAATCAGAGCAATAAATGATCCCCATCGACGAAGGTTCAGCCAACTTTTTTTTGAGATTTTGTAGAAGCAACAATGGAACAGTGCCAATAATGGGATTTTCTCATCATTCGCGTCCCAGAAGCTTTGTTCTTGGGCTCAAAAACACTGGTGCGGGTTGTGCTGCTGAGGGATTCCAAGCAGGGTCAACCCTACCCTTGGCACTTTTTCAAAATTTTTTACGCCCCCTCCCTTCATAATGAGCCTCGATACGACTCCCTACCACCACAATCTTCCTACGGAAAAGCTCCGCCTCCATTACCACAGAAAAACGATACCCCTTAGGCCCCTAGCCTCATGAGCATAGCAAAAAGAACGGAACATAAGCGTTAGTTTCGATAATACTAATCCTACACACAAGACAAAATGATCACTCTTTCCGTGGAAGATTCCTTTAAGGTATCGTTTTCTGTGGTAATGAGGGCGGAGCTTTTTCCGTGGAAGATTCCTTTAAGGTATCGTTTTCTGTGGTAATTAGGGCGGAGCTTTTTCCGTG
>MU870261.1:7771-26515 GCA_036418205.1 Ostertagia ostertagi | reverse complement strand
CTACGTAAAGCAAACTTGCGGCTAAAGCCACAAAAATGTACCTTCTTCCGAGAAAGCGTGTCGTTCCTCGGACATTACATCGACAAAGACGGAGTGAGGACGGACCCAGAGAAGATACGCAAGATCGTGGAGTATCCGTTACCCACAAGTGCCGCAGAGCTAAGGACATTCTTGGGAATGGCCTCGTATTACAGAAAGTTCATAGCGGGTTTCGCGAAATTGACCAAGAATTTGTACAGGTTGTTGAGCCCGAAAACTGCCTGGAGCTGGACCTCTGAGCTTAATCAGCGTTTTCAGGATCTCAAAACGAGCGTTAACGAGTGCGCCTGTCCTTGCGCAACCAAACGTTCCAGCAGCTGAGAACGGCAGTAGGCCATTCATAATTTATACCGACGCATCTGGTGAAGGGCTTGGAGCGGTGCTCTGCCAGGAGGGAGACGACCGATTTCTGCACCCGATAATGTTCGCGTCTAAGGGCTTGTCAAAAGCGGAGAGGAATTATCACATTACTGACCTCGAAGCATTAGCCTTAGTATTTGCGCTGAAGAAATTTCATTTTTTCATGTGCAGGTTGCAAACGATAGTGCGCACTGATCACCAGAATTTGACGTGTTTATTCAAAAGGACGAATGTGTCCGCACGCGTTCTAAGATGGGCCTTGGAAGTTCAAAAGTATAAACTGGAGATTGAGTATGTCTCGGGCAAAGCCAACGCAGTGGCTGATGCTTTATCTAGGCGGCAAAGCTGTCGGAGGGGAAACCTACTGTCCTAAGAAAACGACATGGTTATTTGTGAAGTGAAGGAGCAGGAAAGCGAGTGGCTGCAGGAGCTAAAAGAAGATCCGACTATAAACAGCTCATCACCGATGTCTTGCAAAACAAGATCATAAGGACGTTAAGCTCCCAAGAAATGCGCAGCGATTCAGGGTTGCAGACTTCTGTATCGATAACGGTGACCTTAAAATATGGTGTGGAAATGCAGCAGTAAGAGTGGTACCGAAGTCAAAGAGGAGAGCATTATTTGAGGAAGCCCATGGGGGTGCAATGGCGGGACACCTCAATGGACGTAAGCTGTATCGGCAACTTAAAAAAAGAGCATTTTGGGAAGGTATGGAAACCGATATTGCGAAATGGTCTAAAGAGTGCTCGAACTGCTTTTTGTCGAGAGCCCACGAAAAACTTACTCCTCCGCTGAAGCCATTCACTACAAACGCTCCTGTCGCGACTCTCGTCACGACCTTTTCAACGTGCAAGGTATGCGCCGATACTTTCCCGTGCTCCAGCCACGTTCTCACGCTATGGAGGACGAAATACTACGCCTTCCCACGGACGCAGACACTTTCCCATGGTTCGAACGCATGCAACATCCAGAAGTGCGGGAAGTGCTCTGCATCTCTGCCTTGGCCCGCGCTCGTCTGTCTGTCAGTCGTCGTCCAGTCGTCTCGCCGAGCGGTTGTGTCCGTGGAGTCCTCAGCCATGGTTGGAGCTGCCGTCAACACCATCTACGACAGCCAACGGATCGGTCGCATACCACTCCGCCGCTTATCCTTCCGATCGTGCCCGTAGGTTCCTCCCATTCTCTCTCATTCTATATAAAGTAGTCTCGCAATCTATTGTAATACCAGATTGGTCCCCCGGCAAGCGCCGGAACCTCCCTACCTTGCGTAAGCTTTCCCTTCTCCCTCCTCTCCTTACTCTCCCCTCGTTCCCCTCTGCTCGCCGGCTACCACAGCATCACCTTGTCGAATGACCGAAAGTGTGCTAAGTGCGTGTTTATATAGCCGTTGGGGATGTTATCACAATCATGCCATTGCAAAACATTGATATCTCAAATCCTGTAAGCTACCCGATTTGTTAGCGGTTTGTTTATCCCATGAGCTTCCTTCTCACTCACTTCATTTTGCGGACGGACACACATACATACATACATACATACATACATACATACATACATACATACATACATACATACATACATACATACATACATACATACATACATACATACATACATACATACATACATACATACATACATACATACATACATACACACATACAGACATACAAACCGACACACAAAGTTAGCGCTTTATAAAATAGAAGGATTATTATAAATCACCTTAGTATTTAGTGTTCTGTTATGTAGCAATATGTACACATCTTTAGCAGCACGGTCGTAAGGTCGTCAGATAGGGGAGAGGGCCTCACCAGGCTCGCGGCAGGCAACAGTCGTCAGAGCATTCCTTACGCGACGCATCCCCCTAGGACAGGGTGTTCGGGCCCTTCTAATACCCGTTCTGCCGTGTCCTCGGTGCTCCGCCACCGATGCGCTTCATCCACCACCACCTCGGGGCACCAGGTCGCGACAGAATTGGTGCATCGGGCCGCAGTCAGCGTCGCGTGGGAAATAGGCATTACTGCCCACAACTGGTTTTATTGCGTTCTTTCCATGCCAGTCTAGTGTTACCGTCGGGATCAGTGGCAGGGATCCCCTCGGTACCCTAACAGGTCGCACTAGCTGGAGCTAGCCATGGGCAAGTGGCGTAGGAACCTTATGCGCCTTGTGAAGGTCGCAGCTTGGGTTACATGGGTGCTGTGGTGAGGTGACCCCGCATCAATAATATGGGACCAGTTGAAGGAGTTTCGGTATCCGCCTGGGGCGGCCCATTGAGGGCGCTGGAGCCCCACAGCAAGACCCAAACCGCGCATTCACACGCGCTAGACCGTGGCGTCCTAATATGTGCTTATTTCCACCGTTCAGCTACCCGCTTATCATCCGTACGCTTTGCCTACAACCCTTTCGCGTTTTCCCCTCCTTTTTAGCGTCATAAGTTTGCTCAGGCCAATACCATCAGGGCAGTTGCTCCCCCTTCTCTCCTTTCTCCTTCTTTCCTCTTCTTCTTATCATCCTTCTTCTCTATTCCTCAATCGTAGTTCTCTCGTAGTTCATTCTATTCTTCTTCCTTTCTTGGGTATGCGCCGACCGTAGTCTTCAGCTCGAACACGACTCCTTTATACGACAATTGCTCCATGTGAAGCGTGATCGATAATCCATTCACGCTGCGTGCCATATTCGTCAATCAATACCATCTCGACGACGAAGTTCATCCCCAAGTTACGCCATGTGGATCGATATCGACCGCCTTCCGTCTACTCCTGTCCGGTACATCTACACCCTAACAACTCAAGGCATGTCATCAGCCGCCTTCGTACGTGTGGACCCAGAAGGATTACGACGGAATCAATACGAACATCAATCGATCCCCATCACGACAGAGGGATACAAGAAGAAGCACAACACCACCAGTGCCCACGACACGCAACCGCCAATGGACGACTCGACTCACACTTCACTTTTCGATCCAGTAGTGGCACAACCATCGCCACAGTCATTCGCCGCTTACGGATACATCACGTCGCTTCGAACTTACCGTCAACGGAATCAGGATTTTTCGACCCGCGTCGGAAATGGATGTTCTTCTCTCGTCACTACGATCAATACAACCTTGCTGATTGTAGCCTTCAACATCTAGCAGGACATCACTTCAATCCTATTTCCTTCGTCCGCTTCGATCACCATCGCCGAAGCTACAGTTCGATAGTCGTACGCGCTGTTTCTGTAAGCCATGTCTTCAGCAATCGTCGATGCCGCCGACATTCACCTACTCCGTCAAGAAAACCTTCCTTTCGGACATTTCAACTCGACACGACTGTTCGCGCTGCAGTGGAAGTCATCACCATCTCTCGTGTGCAATCGCATAGAAGAAGCTTCCATCAACTCCGGATAGAACACTCTATCCCACTCTTCTATTCGACGCAATGCACGAGCCGTTCTATCTTCCATCGTGCAGTCAACGGACTACGTTTCGACCGTCATGTTCGAATCGACACGGACTACAGAGTAGTTGGATACGATGAACATCTCCCACATCGACGATTACGGAAGATCCTCACTATACGCAACAAGATCAGCGCGTCCAGTCTGATGTATATCCTAGCAGACATCGACCATCAGGATATCATGACCCGGATTGTCTTCAGCCATCTTCGCCAAGCTAGTTTCCTGTCATGTGCATCCCGGTCCAACCATATTCCTCTTCAAGTCCTCTGTGGCCCATCGCCAACAGCGTCGACTAGCAAGAAGGCATTTGGACGCTACAACATCTGAAGGATTCAGTGCAAGTGATCGATGGATACGCTCTACGTGTAACATCTTTGGAGACTACCTTCTCATAGGTTAGCGGAAACACCCTTCTTCCGTCATCGACAAGCAGAGATCCTTCGTCATTCAACATCGGATCACTCGCTTCGTCACCAAGGAGAACCTAACCTGAGAGGATATCCCCACTATGCCTATCCATCTACACTTCCCTGGAACCCTTCCACGTCCTTTCCCGTTTGTCTTCAGCTCGTTGCTCTGCCACACGATTCTATGGTCTAGGACCCATGTACATGTCGTCAGAAACTAACGCCAAGACACTCCGACCCGCTACAGTTCCATTCTACGTTACGGCATCGCATCTCCGTGTGCAGTTCCACCTTCTACGCCGTATTACATCTCTGTGAAGAAGTGAAGGACAATGTCTACGCTGATAACATCATATTGTGAGCGTTCGCAGTTCGAACTCCATGCCGTTACGACGAACCGAAGCACTTACCGCTTCTACGAACATCGACTTACGACATCTTCGATGCTACGACGCTAACAATATTCGCAATCGCACGACACCTTCCTCATCTTCTTCTTCGAGAGTGAATGGAACTCTGCGTGAATATCCTTCGTTCCTACTAGGATCACTCGCGAGCTAATCTTCGAGACGCATTGCGCTCAGAACATCTACCTCGACCTTGATCACCACATGCCTTTCTCCAGACATGTGTACGAATCCATCATCAGGATCACTGTTCGAGGCCGTGAAGATCACTCGCCAACATCAGCTCAATTTGCCATGTCTAGTCCTCAGCAGGAGAGCGTCAACATCAACTTCCTCTCCGCCGGACTAGTCTCGATTGTGTCGTCAGCTCGTTGTCCAACGAATGGATTTCTCCTCGCGACTCTACGACCATCAGAGCAATCCATGCCAACACCATCTTGGACAATCTTGCTCAGGAGTTCTACCTGCACTTCGTCTCTGTCTACAACATCACAGGTGCAGTACATTACATTCTGTTAGAACTCACCTTCGACACATCAACGACTATACCCATGGACCAACAACATCCGGTCCGCAGATCGTTTCGAATTTTCCCCGATCCGAATTACCCGCGCTGTCTTGCCTGCATACAAAACTCGCTTGGAGGAGCTTAACCTGAAGTCTCTCTTTTATAGAAGAGTGCAGGCAGACCTAGTTCTTGCTTTTAAAATACTCAAAGGGGAGCTGCGCCTGCGTCCATCAAAATACTGGGTTTTCCGCCCATACAACGGGAGACGGGGGCTTACTACACTTCTTCCCTAAGATGGGTTGCTGTAAGCGCGTTATTCAGCGAACAAAGTTTTTTTTACAGGACAAATAAGTGGCTCAGCAAACTGCCTAGCACGATGATGGCTTATAAGAGTTCCGCACAGTTCAAAGCTGCTCTGAGGAAAATCGATCTTCTTCAAGAGATTGGCGTTGATGATATCTGTTGATGACACTTTGTAGTAAGACTTTTTTATTGTTCAATGTACTAGTCTAATCTTTTATGCTAACGTCCCTTTTGTTGGGTTTCTGTTGTTGTTTTAGTTTTTTTTCTGTTCCATCATCCTACCTTTGAAGGAAATCGCAGTCTTTCATCGAAGTTAGTGAAATTAGGGATGAATTTTTTTCTCCCTTCACGGCCAAAAATTATTGAGAGTATATACTGGAAGTTTTATCTGAATCTTCTTACCCCTTTTCTTTGAGCAGTCTCTCAATGCACGGGTCTCACAAGGCTTGGAATTCCGCTCTCACCTGGCTTGCTGGTTCCACGAGGGCTGTCGGTATACTCGTGTCTCGAAGTTCCTGCAAGCTCCTATGACCCCTCTTGTGGCGCTAAGGGCACCATTGCCGACTGGTGCGGGTGTCTGCCGTAATTCCACTCGTGGTAGCCGGCGTTCCTCTGTCTCTTTTCTGCTATATTACTTTTTAACGATGGACTTTTTTCCACTACGATGGCTGTTTCCCACTACGATAGCAGTTAGATGGTACGACTTCGATCCTCTTGTTCTTTTATTTATTTAGTATTTATTCAATGTTGATTCTAGTGTTCTACATCTACCCAGTGTGTAAGAGTGCGTCATTTTGGCGCATGAACAAAAGAATAAATAAAATAAATTCTATGGTTTCATGATTTCATGATTTTCATTTGGTAAATGGTTCCACTTGAGTGCGGAACGAACGGCCGAACGGCCACCGACCAAACTTCTTTCATCCGAAGGACGGATGTATCCGACGGACATATCGCCTGACCTTCATCACATTCTCAACTGTGGTACTCATAATGGTCTTCCTGAAGAGGTAAGAAAGATCCGATAAGGAAGGAGGCTTGGATATCGCTAAAAAGGGTATCAACTCAATTCAGTGAAGTTCTTGACAGAATCGATTCACAGGTCCAACACTATCAGGTCAAGCGACGCAAAGAGTTGTGTTCAGTAAACTTGCACTACGAGCTTATAAATACCATGAACGACAACCTATCTCGGTTGAAACGAGGAAAGCTGGGGTCAGAAATATCAAGGGCTTCTAACGCGGAAACCGAACGGAGCCCGCTTGAGGAACTACGGGGAATTCTTTCATATTTTCTGTAGATGATTAGCACTTCATCCGAAAAAAAAAATCCGGAACTTACTAATAGATCATACGAAAAACGTTAGAATGTCTGATGCGGCCCCAAATGTCCGACGCGCATGCGCGTCAGCATGTCGTCAAGGTGTTAGACCGTTATATCATTCGAGTTGGATATCAATGCTGTATTTAAGAAGTCATGATAAACACCACCTTCATTCCTCATGCTTTTAGGGACTAAGCCATAATCTCACTGAAATGGACAACCTTTGAAGGTAAACAAGCGCACTTTTCAAAACATCTTACTACCAGGTTTGCTCCTCCCGCTATCGCGCGCATCAAAGGGTAGGGAGGAACCACCTCACTATTGAATGTGTTATACCTCCTTATACCCCTTCTCTCCAGCGCATAGCAGCACCATGTTCCCCCTCTCTTTGCCCTCTCCCCCACTCCCCTCCTCTCTACTCCCCTCCCTTCTGGTTCCCCCTCCCCTCTACCTGCCCGCCGGCTCCGGCTGCCCCGGCAGCACCATGTAGAATGAGGCTGTGTGCTCGTTCGGTGTTTTTGTAGCCATTGTGGGTGTTATCACAATCACCACATCAGGTTAGAATAATACGTCAACATGAATATAGACCTTACTCTTGAAAACGGTCGTTCTCTCTCAGTCTCTCCTCCCCACCTCCCCCTCCTTATACCCTCCTCTCCGGCGCATGACAGCGCCATGTTCTCCCTCCCTTTCTCCTCTCCCCCTTCCCTCCCTCTTTCTCTCTCTCTCCCCCTCCCTTCCAGCCTCCCCTTTCTTGCCCCCTTCCCTCTACCCCTCCCCCCTCCCCCCCTCCCCCCCCCGCTCATCCGGCTGCCACGGCAGCACCATGTAGAATGAGACTGAGTGTGCTCGATCGGTGTTTATATAGCCGCTGTGGGTGTTATCATGATCATGACATCAACATCACGAAGTGTTGCCCTTCGTACTCCCTGGTTTTGTGAGCGGTCGGTCCGGACGGACAGAACGACACACGCACACACGCACACACACACCGACAAACCGACACACCAAAGTTCTGGTTTATATAATGAAGTGATTAGTTTTCTCACGACGCGGCCTAACATAATGTGGGTTCCCAGGGCAACATTACTGAACACAAATCAAATCACATAGTGAATCCCACAACGTGCCAGAGCATGGAGTAGTATTAGTATTACTAATATTGTAAGAGAGCGCCGGGAAAATTTCGCACTCTGTACTCGCTTCAGCTTTCTGGGCAAGGCGTAGCTATCAGTATACAATGAAGAAGTATATCCAACAGACAATCCAAAAGGCGGCACTTAAACATGAATCAATGTCGGAATGAGAATACCAGCTCCCATTCTTAATTTGGACACGTAGTACCACTGAAAGTGACACAAAGAATAGCTCGCATTTCAACACCAATAATCAGATAGACAATCGGAGAAACATTGCACAGATATCAAAGCGTATAAAGTATTCATAATTCCCAGAATAAATCTGTAATAATATGTGAATAATCACGATAAAAAAAATGGAGCAGCAGACAGCCATGCCAGAATTGGAAAAGCACAACAAAAGGAACAATATGTATACCAATACCGAACACCAGTAAGATAACAAGAACGCAAATAGAAAAAAAAAGTCTTGCTTCAGTCAGATCATCAATGATCGGAACCAAGACACAAGACAGAGTGAAAACAAAACAAATATCAATGAATAAAGGAATAATTATACCAACAAGCCAAACAGGAAAACAACTAACGAAGACAACCCACAAAATGCTAGATATCTCTAATTTCCCACCTTACGATTAATGAATGGTTTCACGAGCTATCATTGTTTTCACTCAAAATCTCGTACTTCACTCAACTAAACAATTCATGACGAGCTTCGGCAGAGCTTTGATGCGACCAGGAACAATTGTCGACTGAACACAGAAAGACGTCCCGTCTTTGTGCAATTTCGTGTGCGAATAATGAATATCCGAATGACAAAACCAATCAGATATCTCGCACGTTTACAACACAGGGAACGGAAGTATCGCTAACTCAATGTTTGAGGCAAATTCTTAGATGAAGTGGGCGCTCCGAAATGAAACTCGCATTTTACCGTTGAGATCTGAGTTTTGCCACATCTCATCTTATTTCATCACAAGCAGTGGCAGTTTATTATGTGAGCTGAGACTTATAATAGACTGTCACTGCCAGCCATCTTGAACCTTCTTTTCTCGACTATGGAAGCGTTGCCAGCCTTGAAGCGAAGACAGGTTGACCGCGAAGTCAAACTCGCAGAGAAAACCGTTTTTTTATGTCATCACAGAATTTGCCTCCGAGGATCACCATCATATGTGCAAGTAGAAAAAAACTTACAACAAACTACCTTAATACCGATGAATGAGAGAAAATAGAAAAGTCCAGAAACTAATTAAACTCTTAACGAACAAAAAATAACATATCTCGTCGTTTGACTAAACCACTTTCAACAAAGGCCATTCCATCCATTAACAACTGCTAATAGCCTTGATTACCATAGTACATCTGCTGCACTGGATACGCTGAAAATGCAGAATGTTAGGAGCCCCGTAGTTCAGGATGAAATGCCGGGGTTGCATGCACGAACTTTCTGCTAAGCAAAAGAATAGGAGAGAAAATGAAACTGCTCCTTCCATAAACATAAAATGAAAAGGTGGGGGAAAGAACCCTCACAATCATGAACATGAGCACCATCAAAATATTTTTTTTTTTTTTTTTTTTTTTTTTTTTTTTTTTTTCACCCATTAAGAAACGCTAGCGTTACTGGGACCACCATTGATTTTTTCAGCATGTAGTTGATTGCATGAGGGCAAAGCTGAAAGACAACAGCTTTGGTATAGTGCAACTTTGAATAAGTTTTCTCCATTCATTTGTTTAGGCATCCCCATTGAAGACTTTATTTTGTGTTCTTCTTACGAGGTAGTCCAGCATTGAAAGGAACGCTCAAGAGCGTCAAGAAGACAATGGCAGAGAACCCAAAATGAGAAAGCAGCTAGCCTACAGAACCCAGAAGCGGAAAATTTTCCAGCGAGAATGCACAGCTTGTCAAAAAGAGAGAAAGCAAAGGAAGGGGGAAAAGGGTATTCGGAGGAAATAGAGCTACATAAAACTAAAGATACAGGTATCAGAAATTGACTGTGTAAGTTTTAGCGTTTAGACCTGAAAGGCAATCATGTGAACCGCATATTAGCCGCCAACACACCTCGCTGCCAACTCCACTATGAAAGTTCATCCGTTGAAGTGAAAGTCTGATACCTCCTGGGCTAACCCTACCCACTTCTTCCCGGTCTACGGCTTATCTCGGATGCATTGGTGACTCAGCTCCGCTCACCATAGGCATCCGGCTCACGTTGAGCGGAACTGAATCAAGAGTCAGAATCACGTCCTATTTGCTAATCTCGAATTTTCCCGGTCTCATTGTTCATGTCATTGTCCTCATTTGTTCTGGAAAGATAGGCAAATACCATTCAGATGGAAGAGCGTACCCCAATTTTATGTCTCATCCATCACACCAGCTGATCCTCTTTTTATTCCAACGATGTTTTGTTCTTAGCAGCGCCCATTTGTACGCACACTCCTCCCACCGTGGATGAGCACTGCATTGGTTAATCGCATACTGAGTCTTGTTCCATGCCGATCTCAATTGACTCGACTTCGAGGTAATATCAAATTTTCCCTCAGGAAGCTACAGTTGATATCTCGAAGTCAGAATCAGGGCGTGGCTATGGATTTGACGTGTAGCCTTTGCCGCACTTGATAAAAGCCGTGAGGATAGGCTGTTTCTAACGTACTCCATTGGATATCAGCAGAGCATGCTTATCCGCGCAACTTCCATCAAATGCGGCGGCCGCCACGTCAAACAGAGTCCCAATCTGACTTCGAGATATGGAGTATAGATAGACACACAGGCAGACTTCACAGTCTACTGCAGTACTTTAGGTGAACCATGGTTAGGAAAAGAAGATCATACATCGACCAAGGCCAAACGCCGAAGTGAGCCCGCTATAAATCCAAAAAGAGCATGATTAGCACGAACTCTCTTCTAACTAGCCGAGAGATGAGCGGAATCGGCTTTCTCCTTTCACACCTACTCGAAATTCCGAAAAAAAAAATCAACAAGTTTATTGCAAAACTGGTGTCACACCATTTCGGGGCTCCCTTTTGAGGTTCTTAGTCTGAGTCTGCGAAGCATTAAATCTCTTTCCATTCATCTCTCAAGAAACCCGAGATTTTTAAGCAAGACTATTATTACCACATTCTTCAAGTAATCGAAACTGTCTCTCCAGGGCTTGTTATGAACGGTTCCCTACAAATGTGGAATGTATGTGAAGTGGTGGCATTGTAGATGGTAACAGGAGAACTATACGCTTCTTACCGCTTGATGACACATAGTACCCGGTACCGTCGCGCATTCCGCGGTGACTGTCACGGTAGGAATCGCGATGATCCGAATATCGGCTTCTTCGAGAAGGCACATCGCGATCTCTGTCACTGGAAATTCGGAATAATTTCAAATCTCTTCCAAATTTTTTATACTTCACACTCACTTGAAATATCTTGACTCGTCTCTGCCGTTATACCTTCGCTTTCGTGTTGTGGTTGGTGGATTTTCCATCTCAGCCAATAAGGCAACATGAGCGTCTTGATGCTCTTGTAACCTGAAACATCTCTCGATACACCGGAATGGAATGGCTAAGGCGACAATCACAATAACTTACACATCGATATCGTAAGAGAGATCTTCGAGGAAGTCCAACTTCCTCTGACTGAACTGCAATTTGTCAGCATCGGAAATGTTTGATTTTATTGCGAAGTCGAATGCCTCGATCACGGCTGTCTGAAAGATGAATTTCGCTGAGCATCCCGTCTTGAGCGGTTTTTTTTTCATGAACCAACAGAGAAGCATATATTATGAAAATTGGATTTTCCTAAACACGTCAACCTAAAGCTTACGGCTGGCAACTAGGCAACAAAACTAATGGTAGTGTGCATGTGATACTGACATTCTGGATAACTAGTAAAACACTCGTATTATTTTTGTATAGAACATAATTATTTCATTGTTCATGCAAAAAGCTGCCACTAGGTCTCAAAGTAATCTCTGTAAAAATTTTCTTCTTACAAGTGGATTGGAAGGCAAGTGAAGTAAAAACATGGGTCTAAATCCGTGCTATCGCCTAACCAATGCACAGCATTCAAAATTGCCCATTACCCAAAATAACTCAAGTAACTCATACATACACCCAGTACATAGTACGACCCCTTATTGTTGCCAAATTGACAAATTCCTGTGCATACTAAATCCGCTGTAATGCGCCGCTTCGCCACAACTTCTGGAAGAATGGGTCAAATAATCCGAATGTAAAAGAAATGGATACCCCTCATTACTGTGAATCTTAAGATCTTGGGCCATATTCTGGGGAAATTAGAGTTTGAGACTCCCATGCTAACTCGCCAACACCTGCGGACATATAGCTTCCCATCTTCTAGTCCCCACAGGATTTTCGATTGTATGGTCGGAAATCCACAACTCCAGTACATTCGAAGGAATCATGCGTGATTCTTCCAGTACCCATCTTGATAGAGATTAGTATATTACGATTGATATCAAGGTTTCAGTGAATTTCCTAGAATTTCTATTGCTTGCCGCAATTTTCAGCACGCCATGAAGCGTTCTGATAAACTTTGCACTCGAAATCTGATTGTGAGGGTGATTGGTTTGGACGTATTCTAGCTCCCTACTTCTTACGTAGCTTGTAGACGTGTATATCAGAGGCAAAGAGCTGCACACCTAGACAGGCCAGTCGACTCATTAGTGACCAGAATGAGCTACCGCCTGGCATCACAGGGGTTCGGACCGCTCCTATTACAGTGGTACGATTGAAACCCTAACTGGAGGTTAGGGCATATGGCACGGAGTAACGTTTGCAAACTGCCAGATGCAGATGCTACGGTAATCCGAGGACCTGCGCATGTTTTGACAAAGACCATTGAAATGCGACCGTGTAGGCTATACCGTAAAGGTGAAAGGAGGAATAAAGGAAGTATACATTGACTTGTGGGACCTCATTTCCATAAGATGAACAACTTTGAGCACCGTGCAACGGGCTTGGTAGTGTGCGAAGCTGATCAGGTAAGGGGTCTAGTCAAACGACAGGCTTCTGAAGAAACACCTTCCTCAGCTGAATGAGGTTTAATTGCAGTACGAGTAGCATTGGATGAGTAGCCGAAACTTGTGGAACCAATCATGAAAACACGAAAGAATATGTAACTCTGTAGCCTTATTTCTATGAAAGCCAACAACTGAAAGAACTACCGTTACGAGATCAAGCGGCCATCTGCCTGGATAATGTATCAGTACAGTCTATTGGCCAAAACTACTGTTGAAGAAACTCAACTGCTTAAAATACATGAAAATGATGCATACCTGCGAGAATTCCGGGTTTGTGAATGCAAGGTCGATGAGTTGCAACAGAAGTTGAATATTATCCTGAAACACATTGACATCCGCGGGTGTAACACAAGAATGTGAAGAAACGGAGCATTGGATTCGATCCATTGACTACCCGTTACCTCCAATGCCACTTCAACATCAAAAGTGACTAGGACCGCTAATAAACACGACCACACAGTCCACTACACATCTACAATGGCGAACGACTTACTCGATCTCTTTCTAAAGCTCTTCGTATGATCTTTTCAGCAGCCAGTCGACGATCATTCCGGGTTTTCAAATGGAACCTGGAACCACGAACACATTCGAATTCGCATTAGAAAAAAGTTTCTGAACATTTTGGGACTATTCACAACTAGTACAGAAGAACGTTTCTGTATGAATCAGTATGTGGACGGCTTGGTTTGGATAGAGATAAAGATAAACGAATTAGGCATTGAAATGATTACATAACATGATCTCGATTCGCATGCGACATTTTACTGTTGAACATACCTTGCCAATTTGACGGAGTAATAACTGCTAAGATGACGAGGTGTATCAGAAGAGTGAATTAGCTTCTCGAATTTGTTGATTACACCAGAATAGTCAGGACTTCTATAAGATTTATTTCCTTCAGCTTCGCACAAAATGCAAACGATACACTAACACAATGACTTACAACGATAAATTCAAATATGGAGAGCTGACCTTTCCGCATCTGCTCGTCTTTCATCAACATGCCGATAAGTCTCAGTTCTACGCGCCTGCATAGCCTGTTGTATTCCTGACGGAACGAGTGTGCAGAATTTTGAGCCAGCGTTCAGAGTAGTTACCTAAAATTACAAGTTATACGCTATTTACTTTTTAGAAAGCTCTTAAAGGCAGTGATTGTGATAAAGTGGTTGCACACCGGGGAAGCATATGCACGACTGGAAACAGTGGCCACGAGGTAAAAAGCAAGATCTAGCGTTCTGTGGCGAGCGCTGAGCGAGTTGCATGGCAGTATAGCCCCAAACCCTATTACAAGTCGTAAAGTAGCAATGCCACTCCACCCACAAGTTTAGCCGGTAGCAGCAGAATTTTCATTTCGGAGGAGCATTTCACTTCAATCTGCCGTCTGCTACTACCTCTGCGTATTACGTGATTAGCAGTGTATGATTTTCGTTGGATTACGTGGCTGTGTGTGAGTTGAAACGTCCGAGGAAAACTCGTCTTGCTCCATATGAAAAGTACGACGGTGAAACTCCAGTTCGGGGGGGCCACTCCATTGCTATCTTATCCGTAGTACTAGAGAGCAGTTCTTTGGGCTATCGAACACTACGGATAAGATAATAAGTGAACGACTCATTTCGAGCGTACTTTTGATAAGGACCGGTGGATGTCCTACATTCCACACTACCTGCCCACATCCCATCCACTTTTCTGCACAGGTGATCCACCCTGGAGCTCCTGCACCCTTAGCCCTTTGCGGAGGTGTCCTTTCTCCTGGTCCAGGACCGTTCCCTTGGGTCATGGCAGGCGGAAATGTGAAAACGTTTCAGGGTTTCTCACCCATTACACCAATATTTATCAGAAGTCTACTTTAAATGAGTCGATTACGTGTCGTGAGCCCTCTAATCCTTATCTTGAGTATTGGAGAAAAAATGGAGTGGCCCCCCCGAACTGGAGTTTCACCCCCACAAATTCAAGGGTCCAATTTTGCGTGATTCAATCCCTTGCCCTCCTCGTTTCGCAGATCCTTTTGCTAAAAAGCGCCATTTAAAAAACGATTGCGTTAGGCTCCAGGTAGAGACAGTGCCACTCATTAGCAATCGAAGCACTCGCGACAAGAGTTGAGATGGATGCTTCCCAAATGGTAAGGTTCGAAGGAAGACCATTCGATGATGCCTAGGCACAACTATCTACCGGTAATGAAATCGTACGAGAACAATAACTTTCATACGTAAACCATGCAGCCGTAGCGACCCATCCACGTGCAAGATTTAGGCGGTGGAAATAGGTTTCGGCACCTTATCACGCCGCTGCTAACCCCCCACTGCCTCTGAAGTGTCAACTATCACTGGGAGGACTCCTGTCCAATTCTACAATGTAACTTTTCCATTCGTCTCCGTTGGATTTATCGCGATCACTCCCTTTCAGCTAGGTGGTGGTAATATCGTTAACGAAATCATTTTGCGGTGGCTCTGTTCTGAAGGAATACGCATCAATATATATTCTTGTCTATGGTCAACTCTGAATCGCTCGCGATGCACTGTGGTTATAGCTTAATGATCCCACTGTCACAATACGTGAGCCTGAACCACGATTCAGGACTTTCTCATCTTCATATGGTAACGTCCTTCAGCTTTTTAACTAGGCAGAAGATGCGAAGAAAAAGAACAAATATCCAGAACCAGCACCAAGGAGCTTGGATTAATACAAGTTCTAATACAAAAATCAGAGGCACGGATTAACCGTCGACATATCATGGATCTGGATCAGAGTGACTATCTGTCAGTTAACAGAAGACTTTTTCAAAAAAAATGAAAGAGAAGAGTAAAGTGTGGAAAAGTCGAACTGGGAAGGTTAGCCACACCAGACCCGAGTCGAAAAAAAAATTCCATATAAACGTTTAGTGAGAGGAGGAAGGTGTAATGGTGTGAGGATTCACTATGATTTGCATGATGTGTGGATTTAAGGCAAAGGTTGGGCTCAAGGCACGTAGATAAGAAACATCCCGGGCCTGGCAGTTGTAATGGGTAGCTGCACGTGTGCGGGTAGCTGCACACATTGCCAGCAACCCACCTTGAAAAACCCCGTTAAGGCCCCGGGGCGTTCGGTTTCAATCCAGGGCCGCCTGGTCAATCCAGGACCGCCCACCTCCGGAAGTGGTGCGTGGCTGGCATAACGTGTGAAATCAGCTAGGTTGATTGCCGTATCAACCGATAGAACGACTGACATCTCCAGAAAACTTGTTTGTACGTGCCTCTTTCCCAAGCCAGCCTCCTTCACTGCTAGTGGGAAAGAGGGTTTTGTTAACGGCCTTGTCGACGGTTTTTCTCAGTTTTTTCTCCACTGTCGTTCCACTTCGCATCTCTATACTCAGTTTCAATCGCCATAATACCCCCTTATTGAGCCCGACTTTTGCCTTTAAGCTTAAACAATAGTCAAGCCTCTCAGCAGTTGTCACCTAGTTGTAGAAATCTTGCTCCGAGAATGAAAATAACGAACTCAACGCTAGCTGCCTAAGCCAGTTCATCGGCATAGCCAACTCATCTTATACACTGAATAGCGTTAACTCGGCAGTTCCAGACGGAAACAAAGCGCATTTTCAAATAATCAATGACCAATTTGTTGCTTTATGTCGCTAGACCTGCGCTTATATATTGAAGCACCAGTGGAAACCCATTTTCAGAGAGTTTAACAATGGCAAATACAACTGTTCAATCATAAACTCAGTCCTAGACTTTCGATCTGTGTTGTCTGCGGTGAAACATCAATTGATAGGTTTCGGAAAGAATGCGTTGTCGCGGTGCATGCACTAAGGAGACGGGGGCGGGTCGAAACGAAAAATCACAAATCGGCTCCGCAAATACCCATTTACCAAAAAAGTGTGAACGTCTAAACCTTATTGGCTGATCATAGTAGGGAGAACCAATAACGGAGAGCGAAAAGTTCTCCAAGTGAACGCGCTTACAGCAAAAATTCATAAATTCTTATGAGAATGGCGAACGCTAGTAGTCGGGATAATTTGATGCAGATGAAAGATGAAAATAGAGTTACATGGAAAGATGAAAAGAAGCAACGAGCGAAATACTTGGAAACAAAGAAACTGGACCCTTCTTGGGTCGAATTTGCTGGTCTCGAATTTGCTGGTTAACTTTAATTTTGAACAAGCTATATTCGAAATAGTGTCGCTGGACAAGGGTTGCTCTATAGTAGATTCGACAGGTTAAGACAGGATGCTGCTACTTGGTATGAAGGCAGCAGCGAAACGATATCGAACGATCCTTCTATTATATAAACCGCTAACTTGGTGTGTCGGTTTGTATGTATGTATGTATGTGTGTCCGTCCGCAAAATGAAGTGAGTGATAAGGAAGCTCATGGGATAAACAAACCGCTAACAAATCGGGTAGCTTACAGGATTTGAGCTATCATCATGTTTTGTAATAGTTGTGATAACACTCTCAGGGCTATATAAACACCTGCTTAGCACACTTCCGTTCATTCCACAAGGTGCTGCAGTGGCAGCTGGAGAGCAATGGAGGGAGAGGGAGGATAAGGAAAGGAACAAGAAAACCATTGCTCAACAGAACCAAAAATCACTTAAGTATTGAGATGTCATAGCGTCATGTCATGACTGTTGTGATGCTATCTGTAATACGAAGCACCTTGGTGCGCATACGCGTCACCTCCAAGGATTTTGGTGCCACAATGGAAGGGAACGCAGAGAGTGGTTCCGGCGGTTACCGGGGGACCAATCTGGTGATCTTAAAGGACGAATTCACGATGAAAAAGCAACCCATTTCAAATTAACCTAGGGATGGTGAGTGGTACACGAAAGAAGGAAGAACCATGAGAAACGGCCCAGAACCCGAGAAATGGGACCCCTTCCTTGCCCGTTGATTTGAGCATTGATGCGACTCTCATCGCTGTGCTTCAACACTACGCTCTCTCTGCTATCTAATCACTCGCCACGTATAGACCTGCGGCGAGTGATTAGATAGTCGGTGGGCGTACCCCGCCAACGCGCCAAGAGTGAGCCATGCTAGATCGCCGAGGTCAAATCTTTCGCTGCCAATTGCGCGTCAGTCCGCACCCTCAGCAGGTCCGCACCCTACGCAGGTCATCGAAGCGAAGCCGCAACCCAACAAAGACAGAGCAGCAAGCAAGTCAATAGGATGTGCTTACGTCGTCACACTAAGTTACCAGACAGGGTGCTGAGCCTAAAAATGCTCACGGGGCTTCACCCAGCACTGGACTCCACCGACGCAGTGACTTCATAAACCACATCTACGCTCTCTCATCATACGATTGCTTTTCCTGCCATCAGATCTGGGTGCTCTTATCTTGCTGTATTTCTCTTATCTACTTCATTGCGTAAAAAAGGAGCCTTATTGAAAGTGTGCTCAATGCTTCATTTTCCTTTTTCTTCACTACCGCTCCACATCGCACTTTTACACCCATTTTCCAGCAAAATAATGTTAGTATGATCGCGGAGTGTCAAAAAAGTTGGCAAGACTCGTCAACTGTCAGAGACAAAGAATAAGTTCAAAGTTATCGGCAGGCGTACATCGCTGCTTAAAGGCAGCGATTATGATAGTTCGGAGGGGTTCAGAGGAAACGCCTGGCTGCTCAATGGTACGCCAATGGCAAAAAAGCAGTGAAATCCGTCTGGAAACAGCAAAATAGGACCCCCGCAACTGCCCGTTCATTTTCAACCTATGGATGAGCGGCACAAAGAAAGAGGTTGTTTGAACGTGTTGATTCAGATAGCCGGTATCTGCCAACAAACATGACTCTTTCAGCTTCAGCTCAGC
>MU870260.1:0-30548 GCA_036418205.1 Ostertagia ostertagi | reverse complement strand
GCGAAATTTCTAAGAGAATGGTTAGCCAATTTGTCAACTCTCAGAATGACGGGAAATGGAACTCGTGGTCAGAGCGCGAATTGTTGCGAAGTGGGCCGGCAGGAAAGTAAAAAAGGGGAAAAATCAATCGAAAACGCTCACGTTAAGAGCATGCTCACTTCTAAGTTGAAGTAATGGTGGAATGAGCACGAATAAGAAAGGAAAGGCAAGAGATCACAGCGGATGAGTGAGTATTAGGCACCAGTAAAGAAAAAAGGAAACTGTTTTCGTGACATAGTTTGATCAGATGTTTGCTTAATTGGAGCCGTCCAAGATTATGCACCTTCATTGGGCTAACGTTTCTGCTTCTTCGCTTTCGTCAGAGCCCGTTTTTAACTTTTCCAGGCTACGACGAAGGCAAAGAAGCCGCAACATTAGCCTAATAGAATTGTATAATCTTGGTGCGGTTTTGACGACGTCGTTGGTGGACTATACCCTTCAGCGCGCTGGGGTGTATGGCTGGGCTTCTTAACGCCCTTCCATCAATGACGTTTTATGACGTCATGACAACCGCACCGCCATCTTGCTATTGTGATCACTGCCTCAAAACTATGAGCTACTCACGTCTCTCAGCAAAGTTCAAATTCAAGACATTTGATGTGATAGAGATACTCGCGTATCTCTCTGTAGCGACGACACTAAAATCAGGAGTTGCCTCTGCTGCATCATCATTGGCTTCATCGACATCTGAAGCAGCCGTCGATTGAGGAGGTGACACCGCCTGAGGGGACATAACTAGAGATGGTGTGGTGGCTTCGGGCATGGCAATGACGGTATCTTCTCCAAACTCATCAGCTGATTGCCCAAGAGGAACAAACTGAAATCCTTGAGCAGTTCTCAATTGTTGGTACTCAAGCGGAGCAGCACCGTTCAGCTCACGAGTAATCCTTACATTGCTCGGAATCAACGGAGCATTTGTGAAATATCCAGGGATTGGAGGAGGATCATTGCCGTCCTGAATGTAGTGGATCAGTTGGCCGCCGTAGAGAAGGTGCTGGATGACAACGCGAGGTTTTCTTTTCTGTCGATTATGGAGGCTCAGCGACTGTCCTTCTCGAGGCGCCTTTTCACCACCTTCCTCCGTCTCATCAACTGCCTTCTGTTCCCCTTCGCGTGCCTGGTGCTCTCTCTGTATATGCCTTCGTCTTTCCTGCATGAAAATTCGTAAGTTCTTCTTCATTTTTCATGTGGTCAATCTGAACAAGGTCAATCTATCCAGAAGTGTGAATCGTGGTCGAGTATATATGAAAAGCAACAGTTCACATTACAAAGTTACTCCTAAAGTTATCCCCGCTGATATCCAGGCCGTATTGACGAGGAGGCAAGGCCATCGAACAGTATGTGGGAGAGGCTTTATGGCAGCTTGTTTCTGAAGCAAGGAATCGTTGCGTAGTATATGATACGCGGTGGGCGCCAGTGTAGGTAAGCCGTGGTCCGTCTTGATAGGGTCGCTGTGGGTCCAGGTTCTGCAAATCCTCATCCCGCAAGGTCGGCGGAAGAAGTACAGGCAACTGGAAATCGTCGCGTTTTTATAAACCCCTAAATCGAAATTTTGAGGAAACATTTCACAATCTCTAAATCAGTACTTCTTTCCGGCCGCTCCAGGCCAATATATGGAAGGCATATGTGGTGGCACATGCAATTGACAATCGGTGTAGAACAAATCCCCTTTTGAATAAGGAGACGAGCACTACTTTGGCTGAGGCGGAGAGACCACCGGTGCGTACAAGCCCTCTTAAAGTTACTCACCGGAATCCCTGGCCCCTCCTAGCTTAATGCCGCCATTATTATATTTGCGATGAGCGCCTATTTTCTGAGCGAAAACGATAAACACCCACCGCCTGAGAAACAGTAAACAAACCTCTTGGTTACATCCTCGACGATAGTTTTTGTAAATCTCCATAAGCTCTTTCGCAGTGGCGCTGGGTGGTCGCAAGAAGGGTCGTTCAGGACTCGGAATCTCTGTGAAGATACCCAACCGGCCTCACCTTCTGGATTCTTGCCTGCGGAATTCACGGACGTGTGGTGCTGCTGGAACGGAATTTCCTCATTGAAGCTGAATGAATATGTGTTGAAACTAAAATAATCAAAGATTTGGCGATCGTGTTCTTATACGCGTGCGATCATTTCCACGCCTAGGTCATCTCGTACCGATCACATCTGTTATACATATCTACGGAAGGAAGGTGGGAGTATGTAGGATAACCCAGACCCCAACCAGCGCTGACTTAAAGCAACACCCCCAACAGAAGTCGTGTCGAAGAATTCATTCAGTGGGTGGGAGAGAGTTGCCAGGAGTAGCACAGATGTGCCGTTGTCGCGGCTCGAAAGTGCGCGACAATGGCGCGAGAGTCTTACAAAGTCAAGCATTTCGGCGACTAATTTTAACACCTTGGCGAGACTACGCCGTGCAAACATCCCCAATGACAACTTAATTACCGCGTGGCCGCTGGCTAATTCAAATACCGCCCGCGGTATAAGTTTGGTCGTGGAGTATAGGCAAGTTCTGTAGCAATACTCGTCTGGCCCCGCCCTTCTTATTTTGAACTGGAATCCTTGCTTAGGGCTCCATAGACGGTTTTTTTGCTTCTTTTTGCATATTTGGTCAACTCGGCGCCTGCAACTCCATTATCGACCGCTGTGACTTCCCAAATTCAATCGGACGTGTTGCTTTAATTGGGGAATGGGCAGTTTTTTTTTGTGAGGCATGTCCGCGCGCTACCAACGAGCTAGGGTAAACTCGCACACCCCAGCTTTACGCATTTCAAACGAATCTCCAACGCCCAGTCCCCTGAGCTACAACCCCCTGGCTCACAGATTTCCCGCTTAGCATTAAAAGACACGAACAAGCCGCGCTGCGACAGCCCCATTTAACTACCCCTTCTAACTATGATAGCACTACCTCGCCTTTTGACAAGTTAGCACCGCCCGTCCCAATCATTTTTGACACACGAAAACGTGTCCTACTCCGAAAACCTGAAAAAATTTCAAGAGAATAGTGAAAATTCCGCACCTCTGAAGAAGTGGTCGCTAGAGAGTCATCACTTCCAAGCGAACTCTCGCTGAATTTGTCATCATTCGATACTTGTTTCCGATCTTGCCTTCTCATGGATTTCTGATTTCGAGTGGAATGCCTCGATGTGCCCTCACAAATGTTCCGCTCCTCTTCTTCCTTCCGATGAATAAGGCACGTCTACGATCACTGGCGAGCCTATTTCGAATCCACTACTTGCAGGTGAAATAGTTCCTTCATTAGTACATGAATCGATATCTTCCTCCTCTCCTGATCTAGCTGAATGTTCCCTGTGTGAGTCTGATGCCCATATTGATGATCCTGACGAGTCACTTTCGCCTTCTTCAGTATCCTCTGCTGATTCCTGCGCTGTGCTGCCCATCAGAGTGTAAAGCGTAAAGCTTTTCGCGAGTATAGGTCCCGTTCCGATCTATAAAGCACTGATTTCATATGGCATAATAGGCTAAAAGCAGATAGAAGTGTATGCGCTTTTGAGAACCATGGGTATCGAGGCATAAACACAAGAATGAGCGATAGTGCTAGGATGTCACCCATATATAAGTGCAGAACCCTTGGTGGCAGAGGTCAATCGCCCTTCGCACTCATTCGAGCGATGAGCGGTCGCAGTTGTGATTTCGGTGGAGGGGGTGGGGGAATTCGAAATTTTGGCGGTTAGCAAGATTTCATAGTGGGAAGTGAGATCGGTAAAGGGGCTGCCTTTGGACGGTTTTTTGACGAAATTGGATTTGGTGAAAGTTTTACGAAAGTTGGGAGGGTTAAGCAAAATTGACGGATCTGCTGCTTCTTGATACCAATTTACCCCTCCCTCGATGTTCTTAAACGCTCCCAAAGCCGTTCGTTCCCTCCTGCTCAGCTGTAGAGCTAGATTATTTCATGATGATTTGAATCCGTTTGAACATCAAGAGTTTCGTTAGTGCAGAGACTTTAAATTCAAAGTCGAATCAGCCCGCAGTTCACTTGTTTGTGTTTTCGGGGGCATGAGACGATTCGTCAGCAAAGCCGGAGAGGTGTAGTTGCAGCGTCGCTTTTCTCACGTCTTCAGGATTGAGGATGAGGAAGTCGAGTTTACGAAAGGGAGGGTCCGGCAGGGTGCGGGGGAATCTGTGAGTATTATCTTTTATTCCATGGAGCGGAGTAAGACGAAATACGTCTGTTCTGACCAACGATCGCTATTGGACAATACCTATCGCGTATATCGGCCTCGATAAGTACACTTTTGCTTAGATGTCGTTATGGGTTTCATAGTTAGATGTCGCGTTTAGGTGACAGAGTAGTCGGTTAGGCCATGGATGGTAGGATACGTTATTGGTTTGCTGATCCGCCCATTGAGCAATGCTAATGCCCAATTCGCATCTCGCCAGCAAGGCGTCTCAGAGCAGGGTCAACCCTACGTTGTGACGAGTCACAACGGGGGGGTCGTACTGAATTGAGCTTGGAGGGGGGGGGTCGTAATTTTTTGGTGGCCGGCACTGAAAATTCTTGGTGATGTCCTACTGAGTATGGATAGTGGTACGAAGGAGAAGAGCAAACGCAGCAAAGAAAGTGTTTGTGAATAGTTATAGCAATTATGCAAAGCCTTCTCCCTGCAAGGACGCAGTCATGAAGTGGAAGATTGCAGCATCCTGAAAAAAGTACTCGCATTGTGACAGCCACGAGACCACATATGAAACTAATGCCTTTAGAGACCAGCATGATAGCCGGCACGATACGTTTGCGCAAGATTACTGATACTAGAGCATCTGTAAACCACGCTTCCCTCTGAATGAGCTTTCAAATGAATCAGCGAATTAGAAGGGCGCCCGAGGCGTGGCGCGCACCAAGGGAAGGGATGTAGTGCAAGCGCATGCTCGGAGCATTCTAGCACATCCTATTGCTTTGCGCGCCATAGAGGTCTAGGGCGCGGCGAACCATCATGTATGAAGCCTTCACGCGGAATCGCTACTCGATTCTTCGCTAACTCACTATTCGCCTAATCGCCTAATCTATACGTATCTTTTTCATTATAGACTAACGCGCAACCACCTGATCTCCTAATCGCACTTACGATCGCCAACTATGAACGCTTCATTACCGCTAAATCGCATGTGCGCGTAGTGTCGCCAACCTGGACGCTGCCTAAGAATGCGATATCTCGAAAGAGCAGACAAGCGACCACGAGTAGCCGCACAGAAGAGGAGAAAAGCGTTGTGGGCGTTCATATCCTTAGGGGGAACATCCAAAACAGGGCATTCGATTACCGCTGGTAGGTGACACTAGGACTAAGCCCAGGATTGGGAGGTTGCTCACATCGTCTCCCAGAATCCTCGCCCCTCCTTCTATGAGTGGCCCACTCACTTCAATGTTCCCCTAAGGACATGAGCGCTGCGTTGGAAGGACCGCTATAAAGCCAGGGCCACGACTGAAGATACCTCGGATGAGAGTGATTGATGGCGGCTGATAAAAACTGCGCACTTTGCAATCAAAGATTCACACTATGAAGAAGACGGCTGAAGAAGCGGCTCTGAGTTCTGCTCATTGTGGAAGAGGCCTACCTGCTTCTTGAGAGACCAAACGGACCACGAAACGTTAGGAAAGAGACGAGTGATGAATGAACATCACTGAGAATGGTGATGTTTTGATTGCTTATCATGCATTTGCAGGTTTCCCCACTCTAGATGAACAAACAGTGGCTACTCATCATTCACCTATACAGACCTTCTCCTGGGGCCGTATGCTATCCTCCCCGAAGGGGTTAGGGGACGAAAATTCCTTTAAATTTTCTCTGTCTTCCCAACTGGGATTACCCTGATAAAGGCCTACATTAATGTATGTATGTAGGTAAAAGTAAACATGCATTGAAAATGAAGAAACTACATCGTTCAAAGCAAATAAATTTAAAGGAAACTTTGGGTCACCTAGCTTCGGGGAAGGATAGCATACGGCCCCTAATTTCGTGTACTCAGTGAAGATGGCAACCATACTTGTCGGAATCGCTGAGCAGAATGGCCTGTCTCTGAATTTACACATACAGTAGCTTCTGCGCATGCTATGTGTTTATCGCGCAGCAGGCTCTGATTCAACTTTTCAGTATATGGGACACCAATTCTCACGACATCGGAGGTCAAGAAGGGGAAATCTACCTAGTGGAAAGACAGATGGACCCCTAAGGGTGCAGACCACACTCATGTGTGAAGGGATACGCCCTGGCGATCGTCGGTGGCCTTTCCCGCGCCACTAGCCACCGGCCGTGCCCACCCTCGGCGCCGTCTGCGCTCTAGCCGCCTTGTTTTTCTTTTTTTTTTTTTTTTTTTTTTTTTTTTTTTTCTCGTACGGGACAGTTAGCGCTATGCATAGTCGCACCCCTCAGACACGCTAAGGCCGTAAACTAACCGGCAAGAGGGTTCAAGGTTGTTTTTCTTGGTTTTTTCTTCATTGCATCACTGACATCTACCTTGATTTCTAGTGGCTGTCTTTTCATCGTGAACTCTGCCTTTGATGTCGGCCACATCGATCTCCCATCACTAAATTTCATCTTTCTCGTCAGCGCGCGACTCAAAGAGCCCAGAGGGGCAGGTGAGGGAACAATCAGAACAAGGAAGATGGTAAGTGATACTAGGACTAAGCTCAGAATAGGGGAGAGTCACCAGAAAGTACATAAATTGCTCATATGCTCCTTCCGAATCCCTCCCACGAAGCTAGCCCCAGTATTGTAATGTTGCCCCACTCACGTGCACTGTGCGCACTCCCAACGACGACAAGGGCGCGTCAACGGCCATCCATGTACTATAACCGCAGAGGTTTGTAACTCCCTACGTGAACTTTCCCCCGAGCTCCTTTTTAGCCTGTTACATATTACCTGTCCGATTCTACTATATATGATAGCTAACATAGGTCCAATCACTCTTGTTTGAACTCGGTCGAACGCCGGTTACAGCGCCACTCACCATCCGATGCCTACTAGTCACTATCACCTGGTATACCCACTTGGTGCTTCACAAAGCACTTCGCCCTTCCCCCCCCCATAACAATATATGAGGTGCGACTTACTACGCGTCAGTGCAAATGAGTGGAACGAAGTTGGTGGCATATCATCTGTTAAAACACTCTTGAGCTAGGGGAGCGAAGTTATGAATTTCCGGCCAGACAGACGGCTTGACAGACACACACACATAAAACCGCTTATGGAACCCGTTTAAAGTAGGTGATCGCAAGTGCGACTGGGCGGCCGACCTGTCGATGGTGGGCCAGTAGGCGGGATAGGCATGGAAGCGATAAAGAAAAAGTTTGCGTACCGTTTGTTTGCTGGCCGCCCACTGAGCACGCACCTAGGGCGCCTAATACGCCCTTCAACCTCTAACATACGGATCTTTCAGGGCTTGCCAAGCTTTTTCAGAACGGTATTTTGCATTGTATAGGGGCACATGTAGGAACCACAGAACATGGTTAATTTTTCCTGAACGGCCCTCTAAATACCAGAAAAGGGGGTCCCTGGATCGATTCCTCGTGGTGACAAATTTTTGCATTTCGAGTTTCCGTTTCGAAATTCGCGCAAAATGGGATCGTACTTATGAGTATGGCATTCATTGTTTATGCTAACTCCATTTTGCACGAATTTTGAAGCGTCAACTCGAAATGCAAAAATTTGTCACCACGAGGAATCGATCCAGGGACCCCTTTTCTGGTATTTAGAGGGCCGTTCAGGAAAAATTAACCATGGTTCTGTGGTTCCTACATGTGCCCCTATACAATGCAAAAACCGTTCTGAAAAAGCTTGGCATGATAAGGCGGAGCAAACCAATCAAACACTGTATGTAGTTTCCCCGCCTGGGTCACCTCAATCCACGTACATCGCCAACTCTTAACGTCATTGGCATATAAGAGAGTCGAATGTGTACACGCTCTTTGTAGAGCCGCCCCCCCCCCACATGCCATTCACCTTTTTCGAAGTGCGATCGTTACGTGGTCTTCAGAACTGAACCTGCCTCAAACAAGGTTATTCAATGAAATCGAATTGATCCAACAACAGACGGAAACAAGAAAAATTGAGTTAAGGAATGTTTATTCTTAACGCAGAAGAGGTAAAAATGTTCGTAGATTTCATTTCATATTGCATAAAGTCTTGAGTAAAGTTATAAACTATTCACGGTTTCTTAAGCGTGATCGTCATCCTTGCTTTCGTGGGTACCTAAATTGCATAATTGTGATGTTGGAAAAGCCATTCGATAAATATGCCACTACCCAGTAGTGTTCGATTATACTATCAACACATTGACGACAGTGAGACGCCGTTGCGCGTCTCACAGATCGCGCTCGCAATCTACCCATGTCTCACGTGGCCAAAAAGCCAATACAAGCGTTGTCGTCAAAGTGTAAATTGCCAAACCGGCGCACTGGTTTGAATGTGTCGATCGGTAAGTTTGCAGAATGCTTCCTGGGTTGATTAGAAAAATGGCACCAGAAATCATAGTGTGCTGCATGATGAAGGCTGAGGCGTTCATGTCGTTGAGAGAGGGGGGGGTCATTTGAAAGCAGAATTTACGATGAAAAGAAGTAAGGGTAGAGGTGGTCAGTGGAGCAGGGATGAAGAAGAAACCATTGAAACGGCCCGAAACCCGAGAAATGGGACCCTTCCTTGCCCGTTGATTTGCGCATTGATGCGACTCTCATCGCTGTGCCCTCTTCAACACTACGCTCTCTCTGCTATCTAATCACTCGCCACGTATAGACCTGCGGCGAGTGATTAGATAGTCGGTGGGCGTACCCCGCCAACCGCGCCAAGAGTGAGCCATGCTAGATCGCCGAGGTCAAATCTTTCGCTGCCAATTGCGCGTCGGTCAGCACCCTCAGGAGGTCCGCCTGTCTCCCAACTATGCAATTTTCCCCTTCTTTGACCTTCGTTCTTATCGTTTTTTCCTTCTTCAAGTGACTGAAACAGTTACAGCACTTGAGACTAGCTTGAGAGAGAGGAAGAGATTCTGGGGAGCCTGACGTTTCCTCTCTCCAGGGCTCAGTCCAGTCCGAGTGTCACCTATCATCGGCTTTATTTTGAAAGCCCTCCCCCCTCCCAAGGCGATGAGCGCCAATGATGGATGTTCACAGAGTTAGAAGTACAAGATTGGCTTCGCGTGAAACTGCTTACATCATCAGATAGACTTCAATGAATTTGAACAACTTAGAAAACGTCAGCTAGCAAACTCCACGAAGCCCTCATCATTGAATGCATAGCCATGGGACCCAATATCATGCACCTGGTAGCATGCCTGTAGAGGGTTATTCCAAGGAATCCGGAGTTCGGAACTACGCCAACGATCGAAGATCAGGGACGCTGCCGTTTTCGCCAAGGAATCGAAGATAAGGTGGGCCGGACACGTCATGCGATTTTGCGATGACCGTTGGACCAGAGCGGTTACCGACTGGATCCCTCGGGACGTCAAACGAACACCTGGACGACCGCCGGCCCGATGGTCAGACTTCTTCACGAAAGCTCTGAACGAAAGGAATGATGGACTTCGTGTCCCTCGAGCAAGGAGGGTCCACTGGACAACTCTTGCACGCGACAGGGACGAATGGAGACGTTGCTGGCGCCCGCTCGAGCAATTCGATGATCAACGGGACGACAGGTGATACAGGTTGATGAGCAGTGTATACATGCGTAGTGACCCCGTCCGCCTTGAGCTGTGCAACGAAATTTTTTTCCATTGTGTTCTATCATTCTCGCCATTCAGAAAAGATTGGGCAGTGGCTCAGGATTTATTTGGTCTCATCCAATGCTATTGGATAAGCTTGCTCCTTGCTGACAGCGCTCAAGTACTCTCCATTTGTGATCTTAATAAAAGTAGACTGTGTGGATTCTAGGTCGGTGCCATTGAGCGCAGTTGATGGTAGCTGGATTCGTCGTGGATCATGAACGACCTGACTCGCTAAAAAAGGCGTACCCAGGAAAGAACCCACTATGCCGAATTACTCTATATTTCACCACAATTTTGGGTAAAAGTTGAACTGGAAGGGCTCGAGCAAATTCGGTTTCAATCGCCTCATTGTGAGTGGTCTCCGTGTGTTTCATATGGAGCTAATGCCTCAATCAGGGCTTTAGGATCTGGGGAGTGCGTAACTAATGGAATTGAGGGTTATTTACCAGTAGAATTTTTTCAGCAATTGTGAATATGTTCCATAATTTACAGAACGTACATTTTTTTCGTCGGTGGCTTGTTCTTCGGTGGCGACTTCTTCGCTTTTTCGATCGTAAAAAATCCAACTGGTTTATTTTCATGCATTTTTACTTGGACAACATCACGAGCTTTCTCTTGCCCTCGTTTAATTCTGTTGGGAATGGAAGATTGTAGCAGTGCTCCGCTAGATTTAGCCCGCCTTTGCATGAAGGCGTTCCTTTCAAAATTCGTTTTTCATTGGGCCTTTTTCAAATGCTTCGTTTCCTGATTTAAAACCTGGAAGCTGACTTCCTTCTGGTCTCAAAAGCTTTTGAAAACCTTTTGCTACATTTACAACATTCCTTTTTTCCTCTCTCTCCATTGTTGGCTTTTGATAATTATCACCATTAATACCAGCCTGCATTTGGCCATAAACGATTTAGGCTTTTCTTTTTGTTCATAATTCCACCTAAAATCTTCTCTACCAGGTTTAACTTCATTCCTTGGAAAAAGTCGGTCCTTCTCTTGTGATGAGAGAAGGCGGAGTTTGTCTTCGGAAAAGCCCTTGGAGGAACGCGCGATTTTCGTGGATGTTTGACATCGTAAAACTGCTCCTTTGAAGGAGTAAATCCTTCTCGGTATGCTGCCTTAGAAAGCCTCACACCTACACATGGCTCCGTTGTCTGGTTCTTCATCAGGACGTACCTTTGTAGTGAACAGGGGATCAAAATATTCGCTCTCTATGAAATCTTCAACCTGATTCATTGAGCCAAGTTTGCCATGGCCGTCGGTCGCGATCTGCTTCTAGACGTTGAGTGTTCTGCTCCTTATGCAAGAACACGAAGTCTGGTACTTTTCTTACAGCGCTCTCAAAGTTTTCAGCTGTGACCCGAAACGCCTGGAAAGGGTCAGCGGAAGTCTCCATATTTCCGGCATTGTCCTGTACCGTCATTATTTGCGTTTCTTTTTCTTGTGACGGGTCGAATTCGAGGGGATCTTCTGGAGCTTCTGGCAAGAACTCTACGTGATTGCGTCGCCGCTTCTTCAGAGTCAGAGGTTTTCCTTTACCCTTGACATAAGGCATTTCTTTTCCCCAATCACTTTTGCATTCTTTCACAGTGTCGTCATCTTCGGTTGACGATGAAGGAGCAGGAACTTCTGAACATCTCTATCAGGTGAAGTTCGTCGTAATACTCACTGTCGAAAGCATACCTTTCTTCTCCTTCACAACTATAGCCTCTCGTGGTTTTTTGGCTTTCTTTTTTCCTCCGTGCTTTCCGCGGTTTTTTTTACGTTGCCGACCAGCGCCATATCGCCCTTCCAAGGAATAGGTGATATGCGTGCTCCTACAAATAATCAGTATAGAAAGGGCGGACTTAAAGGACGAATTTACGATGGAAAAGCAACCCATTCCAAATTGAGGTAGAGATGGTGAGTAGTACCAGAAAGAAAGCGAAACCACGAAAAACGGCCCAGAACCGGAGAAATGGGACCCCTTCCTTGTCCGTTGATTTGAGCATTGATGGGACTCTCATCGCTTTGCCCTCTTCAACCCTACGCTCTCTCAGCTATCTAATCACTCGCCACCTATTGTACTACGGCGAGTGATCAGACGATCGGTGGGCGGAGATCGCCGAACTCGCCAACTTTGAGCCATGCTAGATCTCAGAGGTCAAATCTTTCGATGCCGATTGCGTGTCTGTCCGCACCCTCAAGAGATTCACCGCTCTCCCCACTAGGCGATTTCTCCCTTCTTCGACCTTCGTTCTTTCCGTGCAATCCTCCTTTAAACTTAATCAACTAAATCACGAATCAACTTAATCAACTCAACTTAAATCACATAAAGTAGTTGTCGATTACTTTTTCTCAGTGGGAATAGCAAGACGTGTGTATTTAGGATTTTGAAAGCTTACGGTAGGAAAGCACATTACAGAAAAAGAAAGCTCGTCAATGAAGATTAAAGGAATCTTCCACGGACCATGGACCAGTGGGCGGGACCGGAAGTTTTTGTGACGAAATGCATGGTAGGTACGGATCCACGTGTCGAACGCACGAACGTGAACAGGATTCACTTCAAACCTTCCCATGAACGTGGATCCGTACCTACCATGCATTTCGTCGCAAAACCACTTCCGGTCCCGCCCACTGGTCCATGGTCCGTGGAAGATTCCTTTAACTTCGCAAATATTCTGATACCGAGGGAGAGGCATTGATGATGAAGGTTTTGTCGATGGAGGCTTTGTAGAGTGGAGATGTCAATCACCGCAACAATTCCTGCTGTCAGGGGTCTTGAGGACTCACGAGTGTCAAGCGACAAGACGCGTGAAATTCCTTGATCGGTAAAAGAAATATATATATGGATGCAGAGATACTCTCAAGGCAGAGTAATGATGATGCAAGGAGGTATTCCGTCACATACAATGGAAGGGACAGTGATTCAAAGATTAAGTGACATCAAAATTCTGAAAACCATTAGTCGCTACACGATTTGTAGCAAATCTATTAATTCAAAAGTGCTAGCGTTCAGAGTCATGTGGACTGTTTCTTTCAGCGCCCCCCCCCCTCCCTGAATTTAATGCGCACTTTAACGGTCCAGCCTTAGGAACGTCAGAGTGGCATGTTGTAATGCGATTGAATCGATTAGACGATGAAAAAAAGGGACGTTATTCAAATCAGTCGATTACGGCGATTAAGGCACAGATGAGGATAACGTATTGATTTGGTTGCTCCGCTTCTGGCAATTCGCCGTAGATCGAAACGTTACCCCTTTCTTTATCACTAATGCGCCATCACCAACTTGAAGCTGCTTGACGGTTTTTGCTCTTTTCAAACTCACACAGAATTTGCCTAGTTTTTACTTCCGTCAAGCATTTCGGATGCGAGACAAGAGTCCCCCTGAGGTCGCCGCGCAAGCGAAAGTAGGTCACCGCACGCGGCGGCCATCTACCGTATCCAGGTCCTTGCAGCTTGAAACGTATCAAGCTGTCAGGACTAACAACAAACTGAAACAAAATGCGGTGATCGGCGCTTACGCAGAAATCGGACGTCTAGGGAGACGTTGTCTCGAATCGTACTGGTAGACGGTCCGCGAATTCGTATATGATTGCTGATTTTTCCAACGTGCAATAACGCCGTGCGACGTCGCGCGGGTGACCAGTTTTGCGGCGGTCGCGGGGGACTCTTGACTGTCTCCCAAGCATTTCTTCCCTCGGATTGAATCTTTGTGACTTTATCAATGCTCCACTAATAATTCTATTCCCTTATGTTCTTGTGAAATTTCACCCGCCCATCCGGCTGACAGTTTCTTGTCCCTGTTCTCTGTTCCTTTTTCATTACCAGATTGGTCCCCCGGCAACCACCGGGACCTCCTTACCTGCGTAAGCTTTACTCCTTCCAATGTGCTCCCATCCACTGGTGACATGGACACCTCGTGGAGGTGGCACGCATGCACAAAAAAGTGTCTTATATAGTAGAAGGCATTACCGTAATCGTGACATGACCTTAGAATGATATTAATTGGACCTCAGGTCTTTTGGCGGTTAGCTCCCCTCGCCCTTCTCCATCTTATCCTATTCCCTCTACTGCTCTCCAGCTGCTATTGCAGCATCATGTGGAATGAATGAGACCATGCTCAGTAGGTGTTTATATAGCCGTTGGGGTGTTATCACATTGATAGCACTGCAAAACATTGATTGCTAAAGTCATAGTTACTCGATTTTGTTAACGGTCTGTTTACTTCACGAGTTTCCCTACCACTTCATTTTGCGGACGGACACACATACATACATACATACATACATACATACATACATACATACATACACACATACAGACATACAAACCGACACACAAAGTTAGCGCTTTATAATAAAATAGAAGGATTTATATTCACAAGTGTTATTTGTGCTTGTCAGTGGCTATTATGAGATCATTCATGAGTGAACCGGCCATAATCCGTAACTCCGTTGACTGGTTGCGCGCGATGCCTCGTGTTCATTGTTTTGATATCGCGTGCCCTTTTTCTTTTTTCCGTCCACGTGACAAATGGCCCGTATACGGAATCTGCTGGTTGGCGGAGCGTGCTTGTGCTGTATCCGTGGGATATGGCCATCGAACAGGCGCGCAAAGAAGTTTACGCCCGGTGAGGTTTGCCTCCCGCTGCGGCAGCTCGCAGGTGTCACGCCAGAATTACGGTAGCGGTCCCAGTCGATCATGGGCTGTAAAATCGGCTTGTATTACGGGCTAGCTATCCATGATTCGCCTCGACTTAGATTATCACATATGTACCTGCGTAAAGATCAACATGAGCATTGCTCTAACTGCGCTTTACGCTGATCAGGACGCGAAATTGGAACTTACATAGAACACAGCTCCATAGACCGGCCGACGTGGCTGTATGTTCTCGAAAAGTAAACCACCCATCCAACCACCTAATCACCTGTTTATCAACTTTGACTACCCCCACAATACATGCTAAAGGAATGACTGCATTGAAATCATGAACGTTTTCGCAGCCCCAGAATCAGTCATTACGTAAACAACTTTCACAGTTCTCGAATCGCATCATACTTACCCGACTGACATCGCTATTGTTGCGAAGTCCTGACACGATGTACTAACTTGCTTTCTGCGTTGCAAAATTTCACTATAGAGAGAGAGGCAGAGTTCATGAAGCGGAGCACAGTACATCAAGGCGAGCAGAGTTTGAAAGTCACCAAGGGACGTCTGTCTCCGGAAACTCTCGACTGATACGCCAACGTGGAGCCGCACGAGCTGCAGGCAATCACCAACTCACGTCCGAGCTTGCGAAGCTATGCAGAGAGGCGATAAAGGAAGATCTCAAGGAGCGAAGAGCAGCAGTATTATGAAGCAGAGGCTGGGAGGAGGCATCCGCAATGCCCGCCGAATTTTGCTCAGTTTTACACAGCCAAACATACCTGCCTGCCGACTGCTTGATGAGCAGTTTACTACGTCCCGAGGGCAGTGGCGGAAGTCTCACCGCTATTCTCTTTCTTTACGCCACGACCAGCTGCTCTTACTAATAATCCTAATCAGGATGAATTATCGTGCTTTTTCAATGTTCTATCCTCTGCGGATCCTGTAATTGCTCCTCAGATGCCTGTGTGACAGAACTGTACATGCAACCTGTCAGCTACCAGGGTCATGTTCGGAAAAAAAAAACTTCCGCTGAAAAATCCCCCGCCACTTTATCGTCAGAATTCGGCTCGTACTTCACCGTCGACCTTTCTCGTAATGTCAAGGAAATCCCGTGGAAAACAGCACGATTGTTTCTTGGTACGAAATATTGGAGGCTTGGTTCTATTCCGGTTAGGGTAAATCATTCGCGTCAATCATGCTGTGTCACTGTAATCTATTTTAATTTCTGTTGCTATCTTGAGTTTCATGTCCAATCAGGACTTCGTCAGATAATAGTCGAAGGGTTGCGTAGTTATGCGAGCAATTAAGGTTTTCTCAAAAAGAGCGAGTCGTTTCGATCGAAAGGGCGTATTGTGGTGTCCCCAACCAGGCTATTGCGCGTCTGGCGAACACAAAGAGACGCGAGACGCGGCGGGCAAAGGGACGAGTCGCAGCGCATACTGTAGCGGTTAGGCGTCAGGTTAAAGAGTGTACCATACTACGTCTCATATCGCACAGCACGCGCTGCAACTCGTCTCTTTGCCGCATCTGCGTCTCTTGCTTCGCCGCGCGGTGGGCTCTTGGGATCAGGGCAACAGGGCGACTATTTGAAACTATTAATACGAATTCATTATCAGCGCCATAAGCAGCTTTACATCATTCTACAGGGAAGATCCCCTCATCGACCTGCGCTACTATTGCTATATCCTTCTGATCAACCTATGTTTGTCTCCATAAGTCTCATGTTTCTTGATGAAACGCTTGCTACCACTGATTTAAGACAAAGGCTCTTTCTAACGATGCGCAGAGCTGCATTAATATTGGATGTATAATAGTGCTGAAACAAGGATCCTATACCTAGCTGCATGTGATACGTTGAAGCGATGTCGAATGAGAAGTTACTTGTCCCAAGAGGCGTAACAGATGACACCATTCTATCATTCTCTGATGATATGGTGAGAGGCTCTATCACTCAGTAACAAAAAAGGCATCCTCTTTAGGCAATTTTCCAAGCTGAGGGTTCAGGTGAATGGGTGCCAAGAAAAGACACACAAAGACCAGGCTATTAAAGTGTGGGTGAGCAAGTAATCCAAGTTCATCATTTGGGTACCCTCAGAAGTGTCGCTTTAAAGGAGGATTTTACGATTAGAATGGAGGTCGAGGAAGAAGTAATTCACCTAGTTGAGTAACCCATGGACCTCCTGAGGGTGCGAACTGATGCGCAATTCGCATCGAAAAATTTGACCTCGGCGACCTATTATGCCTCAAAGTTGGCGGGTCTGGCGATCTCCGCCCACCGACCAGCTGATCACTCGCCGCAGATCTATACGTGGGATTGATTAGATAGCAGAGAGAGCGTGATGTTGAGGAGGGCACAGCGATAAGAGTCGCATCAATGCGCAAATCAGCGGGGAAGGAAGGGGTCCCATTTCTCGGGTTCTGGGCCGTTTCTCATGGTTCTTCCTTCTTTCGTGTACCAATCACCATCCCTGAGTTAATTTGAAATGGGTTGCCTTCCCAGCGTGAATTCGTCCTTTAAATTGCCTCAACAGATACGTACTTCTGACCCTACTCTTCTCCACCCCTGACTACCAATCACCTACCATTGCTGCTAGGGACCCCTAAATCAAGAGGAAAGAAGAATGTGTAGCCGTAACCCGTGACCTGGCGCCCTTCCTCGACCTCTGTAGGTTTTGAGTTTCGGTGAGGTCAGGGAGGAGAGATAGGTTCGCTCATTCCACGCAAAAGTCTGCTTCTTGGGTGGTCGATCTTGCGCCTTGGCGGCAAAGATCTAGGTAAGCCTTGTAGCCCTCTTGGTTCCATCGATACCGCCTGTTGGTTTAGCAGTTCTGGAAGAAAATTGTCTTCAGATGTAAGCTGCCTGAGGATCGTCTCCCATTTCTTTTTACACCCTTGTTCAGGCTCTGACGAAAGCGCGAAGAGGCCGAAACGTCAAATGCCTAGATAAAAATGCGAAATCGTGATACAGGGCCTACCGCGAAAACTATTCACGCTACCTTACCTTTCCGCCTGAGTAAAAACACAGTTGCAGCCTAGATTCAATCGGAAGAAAGGCTGTACTCAGTGACGCTTCAGTGATTGATCTAGTGACTGTGAGAGCTCGTTATCAACAAACATATTTTGTATTGTTTTTTCCAAAAATAGATTTATTTTCTGCGTCGTTGTAATTGTGGGTGAACTCTGGTACTAGCGGCACCATTCCCTATACACATAGGTAACAAATAAAGAATTCTGCATTTAACGGTAGTGCGAATTGTTGTAAGCGGAGCCATCTGGATCTAGCGTGTACTAAATTGGGTAAAAAATGATTGGTACTGGTGCTAAAAGACTCAAAAAGCTGGACTTTGTTGTGAGGTGTCGCAATTTTGAGGGCTGCACAAGCATGGTACCTAAACCATTCAAAATTGTTCCGACGCCTTCTTCTTCGCATGACTTCTGTAGCCTGAAGAAAAATACAAAAAGCATTCTTACCTGTGGTGGAGTTGGTAGAGATGGAAACTGGATGTTTCTGTTTTCTCCTTGTGCGAATGAGAACGTTTTGAAAAGGTCGCTTACCCAATCACCCATCTGAAATAATTATCTTATATAGGTCCACTCCTTGGTGCATAAATATTTAGTACGATGGCAGTTTTCAACGAGATGGTGTTGAAGTCATGCATGGTGTTGGGGGGGGAGCAGGAGGTAATAAAAAGCGACCCGCGATTAGACTCTTTCCGGCACTCATGACAACCGCTTTTTGTACATGGGCATCCAATTAGCTTCGCAAAGGGAATCGAGCCCGACGCTGAAGGGTGGCGATGCTGAAATGAAATGCTTGCCGCTGTAAACCCTGGACCAGAGTGCAACTGATTGAAAAAACTCGAAGCATTCGGTGCTGATTAATCCCTTTGGGGGACGCGCCACGCGTTTTACATCTGGTCCTCTTCGCAGTTCCACTTTCATTTCGAGTGCAGAAACCACATCTAACCAATCACATGTTGTTTCTTCAAGTTCAGGTGAGGATTGCGATAATTTTAATTCCCCTCCACTAATTATAAGCCCGGTTGAAAACCTGGGCACAGCCCCTCTCTGGGTCCCGTCCACTGGTGCTTTCATAGGAAGTTCGTTGAATCGAAATACTCATCATAGATTCACTAAAATAAGTGGGTTTGAACAGAAAGTCCACCCTAGCGGGACTCGAGCTAGATCCTCCCCCGCTTGCCGGCTAATGCGCTATAACTCTGCGCTACCAAGGCAACCTTAGTAGCGCTCTAGTAGGTAACGAATCGATAACTAAACTTACATTGATTCTAATTTTGGCCTTCATGTAGTGCGCGTCAAAGCTGACTGCTTTACTTGATTGTTTACGGTGTGGCCATATCCTGTGGGTAGACTTGCCGTGTGGTCATTTTCCCGTCACATTAGGCCATCTTCTTTACAGAAAGGAGAGACTCTGCAGAAGGGGCCAGAACCTAAGCATTCTCATGGAGGAACGTAATGAAAATGCTCGACTTGCCACACGGACAAGATGAATAAGATCTACACCGCATGCTGTAGGAAAAAATCTCCAGCTCCTAATTTACGCTGCTAAATTGCAGTTCCGTTTGAGAACCGGAGTCGTCCGCTATTTTGAACTTGGGTTATTTCAGAGAAGAACAACGCTACGCAGTAAGTGTCATTCTGGAGATGTTGGTTTGAAAGGAGAATTTCGTAGATCCCAACCGACCCCCCTGCCGAAATAGAATGACGGACCGCTTGGTTTGCCCATTGTGTACTTGCTGATTTCGCACTGGCTGTCCTATTGAGTCTGAACAGCGTTTCCCCCCCACACCCACGCATCATACTGGGCTGACCGTAAATCTGCTGCTGATCGTTCGAGTACATTTGTGGTTGGCCGTTGTTGAAGTTCTGGCTTTGGTCCATTTGGGTGTTGTATCCTGGCTGATTTTGTTGGTTGTAAGGATAAGCCTGTCCTTGTCCGTTATTGGAATACTGCGCTTGCTGCGTTTGAGGGTTGTATCCGGCTTGGTTCTGCTGATTACTGTAAGCCATGTTCGGATCATACTGTACTCCACTGGCCGAGTTTTGATTACTTGGGTATGACTGTTGATTGTTGTAAGTGTTCGATGACTGATCGTACTGCAGATTCTGGGTGTTCGGATTCATGGTACTGCTTCCGTATTGTGTTCCAGATGGTTGGGAGCCCTGTCCTGAGGAATAGATAGTGCCATATTGTGTAGACTGGACGTATTGACCATTGTTATACTGGCCGTCTGCAACTAAAATTGCTAATTAAGTTTTCTTCTATATATTTCCTTCCTGATTCTCGCAAGTACGATCTCGTAGGTCTTTTCGATTTTTCTACCCCTGACCGAGTGAGCGGGCCCAAACAAACGGTTGAAGGAATTCTCAACAGGGGTTCGTCATCTCGCTTCTGATGGGAGAGGGTTGATGTGGAAAGGAATAGACAGGGAAATTTGTGACAGTACTGGACAAAAAGGTTGCAGTGCGATGCCGGTCATCAAAAATTTGACGGTCTTTACATTGCCATCAATTTGGCTCTTCGTCTACATCGTAAACTGGGTCAAGTGACATTTATTGGCTACTACCCATGTACCTGGTTGCAATCGTGCAGAGCCCCTACAGTCATACCTCGACATGGAGTAGATGATAAGTGATGCAAGTCCAAAATCCAACTCAAGCCTACAGGGGGTTCAGCCGATGTTTCAAAACGTTTCTGCTATCTCTCGTAGACTTAATTAAATCCATGTCCTAGAATTCACATTGGTCATGTCTCTGCACACGAATGCGAATGTGGGTGCGAAATGGGCCGACCATAAAGAAAAGGACAAAACTATCGAAAACGCTTTAGTCCAAAGCTCACTTGGGCCTACCATCGACTGGCAATGATTGAGAGAACTAAGCGAGGAGAGGAGAGTTATGGGACGAGCGAGGCTACAATGAGATAGTGCCAAAGCAACACCTGAGATGAGGCAAATCTCCAGCTTAGCAGCTTTCTTTGCGACGGCCTGCCAAGCGCTACTGGTCGTGTTTCCCTTGCACGGACGCCACATTCGTGATTGTCCTTCGTAGGGTCTACACGCGAGACCGAAGGAAAGAGAGTGTCACAACGGCACCTCTGCCTGGGTGTGCCTTAACTATGGCTTTTCGACTAGCTCTGAAAACTGTAATAAGACTTTATGGCCCAGACCGGAAGATTAGTTCCGTCTGTCCATACAACATAAAATCCGACAAAACGTTCTTCGCCTGTACGTTCTTGCCACCGTAGCCAGAACACAAAGGACAAACAGATGGGTAAGAAATGGAATGTATTGTAAGTGGTACAGTAATGAGCGCTGATCGGTCTGCGTTAGAATCATCGCGTACTCTCGACAGCTTTGAATGACTTCGATCCCTGGTGAAGACCAAATGCTGATCGTGTGCGAACTCGCTGAACATTGATCTTCGGCAATATTTGCTCCATGTGCCAGGAAAACTGACAACACACAAATCTCTCTTCTATAAATACAGAGCGCGAAAGAAGAAAAGCAGTGTGAATTATTCGGAATGTTTATCAAAAGAAGCTATAACTAAAAGTTTTCCAGTTGAGCTACAAATTTGCTATTTCCAAAGGTCGATGAAGGAAATGTCGGTGTGAGCTGACGCTGAAAGCGCAGATGGGAAAGTTCTGATAGCGTAGAAAACTCCAGAAGAGGCCATTTTTGTGTTTTTAATTTTTATCAAGCAAGGGTTCAGTGCTGAATTCAACACCGCAATTCTGTTCTAATTGTGCATATGCTTGAACTTTGGTTCTTCGTTTTCCAACATCAGCAATAACACATTCGATTGAAGGATTCCACGATAAGGTCGAAAGTCGAGGAAAGGGAAACTTACCTAGTAGAAAGACAGGCGCATCATCTGAGGGTGCGGACCGACACGAAAAGGAAAAAATCCGTCAAAACGCTTAGGTTGAGGGCTCACTCACCTTATCGGCTGTGCTAAGGGAATGAGAGACTAAGCGCGGAGAGGAGAGTATGAGGCGAGATGAGAGAGCGCCAGACAACAGCCTGATAAGAGAAAAAATCTGCAGCTTCAGCAGCTTACTTTGCAAGGCCCAAGCGCTCTTGCACGGGAACGCCACATTTGTGATTGTCCTCTAGGGGTCTATACTACAGACCGAAGGGAAGCGTTCACACGACCTCTGCCTGGGTTGTGCCTTTAAGGCAAGCAACACATGCAACTTTCGCTCAGTCATCGAGGTTTTTCCATGTAAATCTCCACTTGGACCAATTTGGTCTTCATTGGAAACTCGTTTGCCTCCCTTCCACCGAGATTGGGGCCTATAGAGGGATCCTGAGGTAGAATGGATAGCATTCCTTACAAGGGCATGCAACACACTTTTTCAGTAATCCATTCATATCTAAAAACATGATACATTGACGGTCCTTTAGTTGAAGAAGTGATACATCAGGCGGGACCCAATGTCCGACTTACGGTAAGGGTTCATTAACGCGTCCCTACTCGCAGGGAACCAATGTGTTATTATTTACTCCGCTTATCCACTACTCTTTCACACTGAAACAATTGAATGAACTTACATTGCTGAGCGATGGCGAGGGCCAGAGAGACGAGAAAAACGAAGACAAACATGACCGGGAGATTCTATGGCGTTTCTTAGCTTATGTACTCGCGCCGTGGCATACAAACAGGGAACTGTTTGTCTCTGAGATTGACTTTCTCTCTCTGGCAATAATTGGAATTTTCAAACCATTCGCAATGAATAAACAATGAGTAATACTTAACCATGACTGTACGGACTACAACACGTCATTAATCGTTGATCATGAGCAATCGCCATCTTTGAGCAGCTGGTGGGCCGAAAACGTTCAATGTACAAAGGGTACGCACTCCATTATTAGCTCATTTACCCTTTGACTTGTACAGTTACTCAAACTAACAACGCCATACCAAATTTGGTGGGGTAGCAGCGGTTAACCCATTCGTGACAATGGCAGCCACCAGTGGCTGCCAAAGACCTCACTCGGGACAGTGTATCCACCGGTGGCTGCCGTATTTCATATTAAATTTCGGACGTTTTCTATCCTGCGAGAATCCTCACCCTCATTCATCTGAGCCAGCCCTGGGCAGGGGAAATCCCCATCCACTCAAATTTTATTGAAGAAAAATCTCGTGACTCAAAAACTCAGAAGCTTCTCAGTTTAATTGACGCAATCCCGCGCGGTTGTGACTAGGTTAATGATGAAATTGTGGGTGTCAGGCAAAAAGAAGCAAAGCGAACCACTGACGAAGCCCATACATAAGAACTCTTTCTCTCCTTCTTTGACTTGAGAGAGGTGCGACGGACATAAGGTGTCTGAATACTCTTACTCCATGGCTCCACTAACCCGCGTGTGCATGAATGCGCCGCTACGGCGGTAATCACACATTGCGGTTGGCGCGAATTATCTCGTCATTAGCATCTCGACGCTCCGACCTTACATCGCCTAACGACCTTTTATGAGAACCTCATTTCTCAGCCACAGAGCTCTAGCAGAACGATACTTTTGGCTCCATTGAACCCTTGATTCTGCCTTCGCAGTTCATTCAGAATTTGCCTCCTCACCTATTTTTAAGAAGTTTGGCACCCTCAGTCTTGGCTCTCCCCGGCCTTCGCCGTAGCTGTGTTGTGTGCAAGGTTTACCATGAAGCTCAGCAACGTGGAATCTGGGGGGGGGGCGAACTTGACGAGTTTCAGTCCCCTTATTTCGAGGCAGTGGCTCCTAAATCAGTTCTGGTTGTCTTTAATAACAGTAGAATCTAATGCCACCTCACCACACGCATGACATTGTCAATGGCTACGCTGACGCAGATGTTTTTGATTTGCGATTAACTCAAACTCCAAAACAGTTATGAAGTACTTTTCTTCATTGCCTAATTCCGCTAGAATGTGGCAAATTATATTAGCAAGACCATAATAACATTTTTCCCTGCCTACCTGTCCTCAACACCTGCCTACGCGCCGCACCTTACTTATATTTGCCCAAGTAAATTACTGAAAAGTACATGCTGCCTTATTGAGTTCTCTATGACACCCTAGTAACGGAACCGATATTCCCTTCAGAACATTCCTATTTTATAAGTGGCTTACATCAACTTTACTTAATTGGTATCACACCTGCTTTATGAATGCATTCATTGTTTTCCTTATCCTTTTCTTTTACCACCTTTTAACATTTCTTTGTTGACCAAAACTCACGCTACTAGTAATTTCCTAAGGCGATTTCATTTCACCCACCTGCGTGTATGTTGCTTGCGGGACTGCAGAGGACCATTATGAGGAATTTGGTTCCAGCAACTCCACTTTGAGCCCGGACTACTACCACAGCGCTTTTCTACTTCATAACTACACCAGTTTTGGTTTTGGCCTCCCGCAACTGCCGAGCTCTCCTTTTCTGGGAAGGTTCAACGCCTCCGCTGTGCTTACTTTGTGAAGTCAACACATTTTATCAATGAGTAGGGAGAGATAAAAAAATGTCTTCTTATGATAAAGGCTCCTATTAAATCAATTATGGTTACTTTGAAAACGCGTACCTCAGCACTGCTTTGAACCTTTGTTTTTATTAGTCATAGTATTTTCCTCTCCCTTTCAATTTCTCCCCTGCCTCCAGCTGTATCGTTCACATCACCATGGCGAAACCCACGACGACACCTATTGTTAGACGGTAATCATGGAAGGCTCTTGGCTTATCTGAACCTCCCGCATATGCACGCATGTGGCTCCTATCCATGCTACGGCGCAATCATCATCGGGTACAGGAAGTAAGAGCCGATATGCCTGCAGCCGATGGCCTTTTTCGTAGATAAAATCTAGCTCGCTGTGAAGGACTTGGCTCGCGAAAATATAAACTCTTCTTCATATCTATGGGCAAGATCAAGATCTCTCATTGCCACGCATGAGTAATTTCCAATGGAACTTCTGTCACAAGGTTTTCTCTCAACAGCAAAAGTGATCACGACACATCAGAAATAATTTAGTGTTGTGAAATGGTCACAGCTCTCTTTAGCCCGTCTTTAAATACGAAGAAATACCGTCTTTTCTATAATTGCTTGACGGGAAAAATATGTAAATTTGTATGTCCTTTGAGTAGTCTTTCGCAGTTTCTCATGAAACTGTACGACGGCGAACAAGTTAGTGCTGTGTTGTCAGAGTAGTTCTTTTTTATTCACACCTAATTCTCAACAAGTTATACTAGCTTTTCTAAGCCAGGCCTCTCTCGTAGAGCGCTTTCCCCTCTTTTTCGAGGTCAACGCAAGGCGGTAATTTCGGGTAACAGTACCCGCCCTCATTGTTCAACAACGATCGAAAAAATGTAATAACTTGTTTTTGAGCAATTAGATGCAGTTTGTAAAGCACAGTTGTTATGCTGATCTACTATACAACTGAACATTTTATTTATTTATTTATTTATTTATTTATTTATTTATTTATTTATTTATTTATTTATTGGATGCACGCGCACTTGCGTTATTCCGGATACAACAGAATACAGCTTATACAGAAGAAAAGTTTGAACAGAAAATTTTCAAAAATTCCTGGTACCTTCATTCAAAAAAGTAAAATTAATGTGGCGAAGGCCAATTATGGCACACATTTGTACGATGCGAAATATGTAATTTACGGATCTATTTTGGTGTTTCCTAGTTCATTTCAATACTGTCCTCGAATTGGAAAAGTCTTGTGCCTGGAGTACATACTCATCGCGCCAGGAAGATTTTTTTTAAGCTTCTAACTTACAGACTTAATAATTCTAATCATGGGTGGTGTAGAGTAATGGAACCTGCCTCACGACAGTACACCCAACCCACACCAAGCAGACCATCCTCCGGGTCTGATTAATTGCTACCAAGACATTGTCCGCTGGACGATAAAAAACACTACTTTTTCCTTTATTGACATTACAGGGCCACCAAGTGCATTGTGATATAGACGCAAAATCGATCATATGCCACTGCCAAATTTGAATAAAAGGAGTGCGTGGCGCATACCAAAACTAGCATTGATCAACGCCGAACGCTTTATCCTTTGTGTTTTTTCAATTGCTTTACCTAAAAGCTTTACCTCAAGAGAAACGCTTTCATTTCGCTCCACATTCCTCTTGCAGCCGGCTTTCGTTTCGAATAGCCTATCTAAAATTAATTCAGTGAGCCCTTTCTGGGCCCCAAAGAATCAGCGCATTTTCCAGTTTTTGACTTCGCGAGATCGGCGTGGCCTCCGTTGGGGCCTTGCAATCTTCATCGACTTTAGATTTTTTTGAATGAAATATGGGATAAAGCTGGTAGATGGTTCACTCTTATAACATTCCAATTCCTTCTTCGAGCGGCAGTACGCAGCTTCCCCTAGCGCTGCTGCAATCACGGAGCTCTGAAAATCATATCTGCTGGTGTTTAAGTCGTTGTTCTAAAGCAGGTAAAGCAAGAAGGCTCCGTTAGACAGCATTTAATACTTTTCGTCCGTCGCACTGTTGTGGAAACAGTGCGGGCCTAGCGAGGAGCCGTCAACACGATCGCACTCGGACGCATGAATTAATAAAACAATCGCAAAGGCGGCCGAAGTGCCCAAGTAAGCCGTCACGTCACGCCAGTTCGATGTGTGACGCTTCATTGTGTATGTCAAGACTATCCCATCAACCAATCGGCACGCAAACGTCCGCCACGGCCGCAAAGATAAAGCAGCTTCACAAAGAGTGGCAGCCGGCCAGTCTCGCTGCCCCAACGCTTCAAAACAAATGATCGACGTGACAGTAAACTGTAGTTAGCAACACGTTCTAGAAATCTCTGCTGCGGTCCGCGCCCAGATTGAATTTGTCATGACGAATTCGGTTAAAACTGAAGGAGCCTGTATAGAAAAGATGTCACCATGCTCTTCGACTACGGAAGACTAAGTTAGTCAAGACATCGTACAATCAAATTTGAACCAGAATAAAAAGCGTTCGTATAGAAGGATATGATTACCTAGATGACCTTAACCATTAACGGAGGGCCAGTGTATTTTTTCGCTGCGCCACACAATGTGCCGCAAACTCCGCCATCTCAGGTAGGTTTTAAATGGTAGGCTATGCGAAACAAGCAGTTAAAGACGGGCTAAAGTAGGTGTCCGTGTCTCATCATCCGAAAAAAGAGATTTCCGTTGACGACAAGTTCGTAGCCCGCCTTTCCGCTCTAAAACTAGGGTGCAAAGAATGAATGGAAGCTGTAGGTGACATTATCGAAAAATGCGAAACAACAACCCCGAGCAAGGATGTGGCTATATTTAGGGGAAGGGGTCTCGGGACGTGCGAACCATGGGTAAGCCACCCATCAAATAGTAAACTTATGTAAATTAAGACAAAATGTATGTAAAATTTATTGTAGGTTTGTCAAAAATCCAGTCGTCCAGGTCCTGGAAGAAGATATGTTATTCCACATTGCTGAGATTATAGACGGAGCATCTTAAAGGAATCTTGCGCGGAAAAATCATGATTCTATTTCAGCCATAAATCACTGGCTTGAGACTCATTATCCACGATAATAGTGAAAAGAACTGAAGTATTGCTTTCGTTTTGATTAGAAATTCGAAAACTCGAAAAGGCTGCTACGCGTTCGAATTGCCCACGGACGTCTTTCACGAATGCTGGCGACGGGGATGCTCAAACTTGGTTCTTGGAGTGCATTCACTAGAAGCTCTTTCTGGCCTTCTGCTTCGTTGCATTCACATCTTACACTTCTACTCCATCCTATTCCATCGATCGATTTGTCTCCACTCTCCGAAATCGCGCGCTTTAACCCGATTCTCTCATTGCGTCGCCTGGTACGTAGCCGGCCAAACGCCGTCTTCTTTCCATGCCTCGCCTGGCTCTGCCTCCTGGTCCTTCGATGGTCCATAACGTGTAGTTTTTGTACGTTTGTTTCTCTTCAGAAACCGAATCTTCATGCGTGAAACTTTGTGTGCTATTTCCAGTGATCACAACTGACATATTCATGTTAGGAAAGAGTGCAAGAATTTTCCGCGCAAGATTCCTTTTAAGGCATAGAAACATACACAGAAATTGAAAGAAGATCGTGCGCCATACCCATGTGCGCACTTGGATGTATTCGTCCGTCCGTTATGGGTTAAAGATGCTCTTCATAGGAAGTTTAAACGCGGTTCTCCGAAACACCTAACAATAGAGTTCTTATTTTTCGAGGATTCTTACCGTTTGCAACGGAAAAGTCCCTACGCGAATCGTCGGCTTTTGTCCCTAAATTCTGTTACAATAGTAGCATCGTTATGAGAGGATTATGCTACAGCGGATTCAGGGTCTGTAATGAGTCAGTACCTAATTAACTCCCTGAAAAACGTCAACAATCCTACTCGACCACCTACGCTCCCTTCGTAATCTTCAAATAAAATCACGTTCCAGGCGTAAATTGATAGCTTACCTCTCAATCACAGTAACATAGTCTGTTATCCCCCTCTATCCGAATTAGGAACTTATTTATGCACACGCGGGTACCTTTTACGGTTTTTTCGAAATTCGGATGCTATTGATATTTTGTGAGAAGCGGGAAGTTTCACAAGAGATTTGCTCAGTCTCCTAGGTAGCATTAGGTCTAGTACAGATATCCAGTTATCTGGTCTTGCACATACTGAAACTTTTCTTACTGTAATGGACTTAAAATATGGTTCAAAGCGTAATTTTTGTGGCTTATTCTATTCCGTCCCCCAGGGTCAACCGTTACGTTGGACCGATATTGGAGCGACGTTGGACCGATGTTCACCGCTCTCCGCGCCGGCATTCACTCTCGCCACCCGCGAGCCGTCTGTGTCTCCGTGCGTACGTTCACTCTCGGCATTACTCTCGTCGTCGCGTTGGACTTTGTCCAACGGACGGTTGACCCTGGTCCCAAAGCGCCATAATTTTTTATACGCATACATTATAATAGATCAGGACACAAAACACCGCTCAGGTTCCGTTAACTGATGCAGCACAAACATATAGAGATACTAGGAGCAAAAGAAGGGGTTTCACTACTGTAGACATATTTTTAGTCTGAAGGCGGGACTGCGCTTTGGGCGGATAAGAAGACAGTCCAGAGTAGTAAGCAGTTTTCATTTTCCCGAATTTTCCTTTCCACTCCTAAGCGCGGTTACGAATGATGCCCCCCATCTTGCGATTGCTCCGAAATTTCAGTTATCTGATCGAATGCAACCAAACCTTTATCTAGTCATGTGACTCCAAACATCGCTTTGCAGCTTACCTGCTACTATATATACAGGGGGGGCCAATAAAAAAAAGACATTTTGTCTCCACTTCCAGATGGATTTAAGCACATTTTGCTCAATTCAGACCGAATGGTTCCAACTTATTATTAAAGAGTGCATTCCATTCTATAAGAAAATCTTCATGGTGGCCACCTACGTGGACGGCATCAGAAGAATTAGCCCTGGAAACATGGTGCACTGGTCGATCTCAATGGGGTCTTCGAAGGATCGTGTACCATAACGACCCTTACTGGAAAGCTAGTTCCGAGGGGATTTGCACAGTGGTAGCTAATGCCTCTAGAAAACTATCCAACATTAAATCGATTCACGAAATTGCGTAAGAGCTTCAGGCTGAAGCTCTTACGGTAGACCTCCTTGAGCCTGACGACGGTGACAGATGACGTCATATTCTGAAGACGGTGAGGGCAGTGAAGGAGAGCCTGCGTACACTAATAGAGGGACACTTAGGGAATACTCTGCTGAGGAACTCCCGTCAACGACAGCAATCTCTGCGAAGAAAAAAGAGCCGAAGTCCGACATAGGCAAAATGTTTTTTTTTGGCCCCCCCTGTATATACCTCTATTCCGTGTCCAAAAAAGTAAGCTGATTCGATCATATGCTGGCCGTCCAGCCAAAAGTGCTATTCATGCGCATGATATTTTTTGGCGTAAATATACCTTTTCAGGATGTGCGCCAAAGCAATTTCAACTTAACCTTCATATGCAATATGAGGTTGGGTGCCTCTCGATGTGTTAGCTAAGAAATTATTTTAAGAAAATCTGTTACCAATAGTCTGAGCCTGATGAGATAGAAGGCTACATTGCCCTGAGCGACATTCGATTCAACTGATATGATTTGATGCTACTAGCGAATCGTGCGACTCGCAAGGTTGACAGCGGCCCATACAGGGGGGGGAGGCAAAAAGAACTCACTTCCCTCCACATTTGAAACGCATTTAAATGCACGTTGCCAATCCAAACCGAATAAGCTTTAACTTCGTATTAAAGAGCACTGTCTAGTCTATCGAAAAGGTTGCATAAACGCCTTTCTATGCCGACGACATCAGAAGCTTTCCCACAGGAAACATGGTTCACGGTACGAGCTCAGTGAGGTCGTCGAGGTACCATAGACCATTACGACGTCCCTGGAACACTGGTCAATAGCGGTCTTGTCCAGTTACAGATAGTGTCTCTTACAAGGGAGGTCTTTCAGGGCAAGCCGCGCTTTTTGGAAATGGTTTCTTGCATATTGTAGGGACGCATGTATGGACCACAAAACCGTGTTTCGTTTTCGCTGAACGGTTTTATAAAGGATAAAGGATAAAGCATTTGCCGTTGATCAATCCCTTTTTGGGATGCGGCACGCATTCTACTTCCATTTGTACATTCGTAGTGGCGTTTGAATGCGATGTGGCCTATACAATGACTTGCGGGGGCCAGCCGATGTTCAAGTCAGTGTTTTTATCCTCCCAGACAAGTCTGGTACCAATTAACCGACCCCGGAGGGATGGAAGGCTTGGTTGGCCCGGGCGACTCACGACCCAGGATTTGATCCCCGGACCGCTCGCGTGGTGAGCGCGCCACTTGTCACTACACCACCACTTCCGCCCAGAACGGTTACCGTAGTATCAAAAAAGTGGTGAATGATACCCTCGATGGTCGGTCCCCCGCGCAACTAAATTCTGCAATTAAGGTTGGCGGTCACTTGGTGACTTCATAATGGTCCAGACGATGAGTGTGACACCTGATTGTGACACAATTTGGCATCAATTCGAAGGGGCCAACCCAAATGCAAAATTTAGTCGCCACGGGGATCGAACCCATTAACAGTACCTTATGCTTCTTTTTTCAGTACAGCTAAACCGTTCAGCGAAAATGAAACATGGTTTTGTTTCCCTACATGCGTTCCTACAGAATATGCAAGAAACCGT